>OMKR01111115.1:0-17964 GCA_900302355.1 Cyttopsis rosea | reverse complement strand
AGCTGTGTTTCCAATGTAAATTACACTTTAAAGGATGAATGATGTTGTTGTCTGTCACAGGATGCAGCTGATGGAAGCTGCACAGATAACATCTCCAAGCTTATACCTAAACTTAACCACCCCTAACCCTAACTAACCGAATACCCTAACCCTCACTAACCGAATACCCTAACTAACCGAATACCCTAACCCTAACTAACCGAATACCCTAACCCTCACTAACCGAATACCCTAACTAACCGAATACCCTAACCCTAACTAACCGAATACCCTAACTAACCGAATACCCTAACCCTCACTAACCGAATACCCTAACTAACCAAATACCCTAACCCTAACTAACCGAATACCCTAACTAACCAAATACCCGAACCCTCACTAACCGAATACCCTAACTAACCGAATACCCTAACTAACCGAATACCCTAACTAACCAAATACCCTAACCCTCACTAACCGAATACCCTAACTAACCTAATACCCTGACCCTAACTAACCGAATACCCTAACCCTAACTAACTGAATACCCTAACCCTAACTAACCGAATACCCTAACTAACCTAATACCCTGACCCTAACTAACCGAATACCCTAACTAACCAAATACCCTAACTAACCTAATACCCTGACCCTAACTAACCGAATACCCTAACTAACCCTGTAAATCGACACAGTCCCTTTTCACTATCTCTCACCCCATACCTAAAGTGTGGTGTACACCAAGAAAGTAGTATTTGGGTGGAATAAACCTTTAAAACTATAATTCACTAGGTGGCGCTGTCGCGAAAACCTTGGGCCATAGGGTCCTGAAACTGCAGCCTCCTCTGTCGCAGGAACATGCTATTGTGTGAAGTAGGGCCCGTTGGTGTGAAATGGTGTATTTATGATCAAAGTAATCACATAGAAACTGCCACACTATGTCATGTAGCTTGTGTCTTGTTAGTTCATCCAGGGTTGTGTCCTGGGAAACCTGTGATGTCGGTATGTAGTTTTCCAGTCACTCGTCAAATTACTTTCGTACATTCATTTTAGAATGAATATTTATATAGCGCCGTCTTTATTTATAATATTGAAACCTGCTTCTCTGGGCCCTCTGTTGGGTGTTTTGTCTGATTGAACTTCCTGTGGTCAGAAATGCCAGTGTCCAAGAGGACAGTGTAAACCGTCCCGTTCTAACAGGAGAAACTAAACTGACATGGGAGGGTCAAGGAGATGCAAAACAAACATCTGGGTACGCCCGGTTTCCCCCGAGAAGAGGCCAAATCGGCAGAAATAAGCGAAAAGATGTCAGACGGTGTCTCTAATATGAAAACATGTTGGGGACAGGGCATGAAGGATGTCCTGGGTTACCACACTACTAAAAAGTAATGAATGGTATTCTAAGCTAGATGCGTGTTTTGATGTATGGCTCCTTTACTCCACGTTTGCCATTTCACTCATTGATACACGCCCAATTTGGCGGCACGGTGGCTCAGTGGTTGCCTCACAGCAAGAAGGTCCTGGGTTCGATTCCCGCCTGGGGCGCTGTTGGCACCGTGCTCCGGTGGGTTATCTCCCGATCGGGGGCCTTCCTGTGTGGAGTTTGCACGTTCTCCCCGTGTTCGCATGGGTCTCCTCCAACATAAGGACCCCGACTAAAAACGTGCAGAACACTTCCTGTCCTGTCCCTGACCACGACACGGACCCACCACCCGGAACCGGTCCCCGGGCGCCGACGAAAAAATGGCTGCCCACTGCTCCGGGACGGCCGGGATTGGGATAAACGCAGAGACCAAATCTCATCGTTCGCCACTGCATGTGTGTGTGTGTGTGTCACCCTCCGCATGCATGTGGTTAAATTAAAATGTGTGAATAATAAACAATTCTTGAATTTAGTATCGCCGTATCACAGTTTAATTTGTATTTTTTATGTTATTTATTCGAAAGCAGTTAGGTTCCGCTCCAGCCATGCAGTTCGTCGCCCCAGACGCTGAGGTCCGTCTGGTGGTGGCTCAGAGCCTGCGGACGCTCTCCACCTCCACACAAAGCTCAGATCTGATCTCTGCCCTTCGCACGCTCAACGCCTACGTGGACGACGCAGCGGCGAGCCCGGGCGGCCCGGCTCGACGGGCTGAATTCGGGGAGTCTCACTACACGCGCGCGCTGCAGTTCCTCATCGCCGAGATCAACGCCGACTGGCTGCAGGTCCTCACCGCGGCCCAGCGCGAGGAGTTATGGGACGGCTTGTTTCTCCGTGGCCCCCCGGAACAGTCTCTGCTGGTCTTGATGGAAGGAATCGGATCCATGAGGTGGGTTATGTTGGAATATTCGGTCTATATAATATCACAATAAAATGTGATATTCCTGTTACTGTGTAAAACAAAAATACACTAGTCACAAGACACATGCGACTATAATGTGAGTTTCCTTCTTTCAAAAAATGTATTTTTGATGTTTATAAATTTATAAAGTCTTCTCTTCCTTATCCTGTAAGTAAAGGTCCTTTAAGGAACATAATGACCACAGTGAAACCTTGGAAAGTTAAAAAGTAGCCTCAGTATTTGGGAAAAAACTGATTAGTTAGCCAGGCAAAAACTTTAATCTCAATTTCTACAACCTCCCTCGCCTCCTGGCGACAACCTCACCCCCACCCACTGATAGAACCTTTCTAGAAGAAACACGGAGCAGGTTGATCTGTTCTGGCACGTGGCCTCCAGCCTCCTCAAGCAGGCGTCTCACACCTCTGAAGGGCTGGGAGACGTCTTTCGGAACCTGACAGAAATGTCCTCACTACACACCGGCCATCAGCTGCTGTTACTGATGTCGGTTTGTCTCTGCCCATCAGCCCCAGTGCCGGGCTAGACCGCCTGGTCCACATCCTGGAGATGTTCCTGCGGAGGGGCCGCCTGGCGGACCTGCTGTGGTCATTCTGCCAGAGGGCGGGACCCTGCGACTCCCCCCAGCTCCGGGAGACCCTGCTGGGCCGGCTGGTGGGCCTGCCGGACCTCACCGCCAACAGGCTGCACCCCAACACCCGGGAGCTCTTCTTCCCCCAGCAATACTATCCCCTGCTGGCCCAAGAGATCCACGCTGCACTGGAGAGGACCTGCCACGCCCTCCTAGGTGGGTGGGTGTGGTCGCTGCCCTGTTAAAGCCTGTTTCAACGACTGAATTGTCTGGTCTGTTGGTTATTTGTCTGGAGTAAAAAGTCTAACAAAATATATATATCGTACTGCGAACATCTTGTCGTACCGACAACTGCTTCCTGTTGAAAATGAGATTCTGACGGTCCATCGTTGTGTGGTCATTTGGTTACATATATTGATGCATGTGTACTTTATTTGTCCCTGAGGTGAAATTACAGTGTCACAGCAGCTCACATCAGAACAAATAGGCAATAAAAAATTAAGCAATACAAATTGAAAATCGAAAATAATTGGCAATATACAACAAAATAGAAACTAATTGAATCAAAGTGCCCTAACGAACAGTTTTGCTGTGTTTGTGTCAACTCGCCCCCAGCCGGCAGAGACTGTTCCTTGACCTTTGTGGCTCAGATGCTCGGAAAAGTGTGTATCCATGGACACAGCGGTGAGTTGGCCGAACTGCTGATCAGATGTGAGAAGCGTCTGGATCTCCTGTCTCTCCTGTCTCTTCAACAGAAGGTTCAAGGTCCAGACATGAAGTAACAGCGTAAAAAAGAGTGTCCATGTTTCTCTCGTGGTTTTCCAGCGGTGGTGTTTGCGGTGCTGGTTCCTCGCCTGTCGCTCTGCACTCGCTCAGACATGGTGTGGCAGAGAGTCTGCTGGAAGCTGATGGAGAACGTTCCAGAGCGATGGCTGGAGGCCGTGATTAGCGGCCTAGTGCAGGCCGTCAGCGGGTGAGAAAGAACATTCTAAAGCTGCATTGTGTGACATTCTGCCTGCCCCCATAACACCTCCCCTGTCTATAAAATAACACCGGGGCCAAGGGTTGAGGGAGAATCGAGGAAGTGACATTGGCCTTCAAAGCTTAAACACCTTGTTATTTTCTGGCTTGTCATTCAGACCTGAAGCACTGTCGAGGATCATGGGAAACCTGGTGTTGAAGAATAAAAAGGCGGAGTTTGTCATGACTCACAAACTGCTGCTGCTGCAGTACAAGTACGAGGTGAGAGGTCACACGCCTTGTAGCCTCCTCCTTGTAGCCTCCTGTAGGAAAGATTTGACGAGGGTATTTGTATAACACATATACTGCATCTACTCATAAAGTGTATTCCAAACTCCTTTCAATATGGTTTTCGACATGGTCTTAGCACAGTTACAGTGGTCAATATGGTGTTAAATTGCATAATTGTTTTGCTAGATAGGAAGGAAAGCTGCGTTGCCCTATTTATCCATTTATCAAAATCTTTTGATAATATTGCTCATGATACTCTTTTAGTCAGGTTTGGGTGCCTTGGCTTTGAGAGAATATCATGTAATTGGTTTAGAAACGATCTCTCTGATGCATCCCAAGCCATATGTGTTGATGGCTATAGTTCTAATGCTGTGGACCTCACTATGGGGATTTCTCAGGGCACCATACTAGGTCTCTTGTTTACTTATACATTAATGACATGGGATCAGAAGTTACACTCAGCAGTGTTTATGCAGATAATGTAATGCACCATAGCCCTCTATTGTCCAGGCTAACTTGAAGTCATCTTTCTTGCCTTTTAAAAAATGGTCTAACCAGACTACAGTATTGGTAATCAGACGCAGTATCTGTTGACGCCACAAATTTGCGAATCCGCCGATCGTAACAATTACGTTGAGAGCTGTTATTTTGCCTGCATGATGCGTGTTTCCCTGCAGACCGGAGATTTGCGGACTCTCCTGGGGTACCTGGCGAGGGACCGAGACAGAAGACCCCTCCTCATACAGGTGGGGAGCCGACCGCTAACTCCAAACTACTGTGGCTTCACAATACTTTGTTTGTGTTTTGAGTGTAAGTCATGGTCGGCCAGGCTTCAATGGATGCAATGTGGGCAACATTATTATCATTAAGTATTGCGTTATATACTATACAATACACATTTTCATATTATATTGGATCGTGTGATGTGATTTTCCAGGCCCTCCGCTCCCTGTGCCAGACCTGGTCCAACCCCAGCTCGGTGCGTCACACGCCCCTGGAGCAGCAGCTCTACGTCAGCAGGGCCTTGCTGCTCTGTGTGGGGCTGCTCGGGAGCGAGGAGCTGCAGGAGCTCCGGCCAGGTACGACACCACCCCTCCTCCACCACCACCTTGTCCTCCACCGTTGGTTCTCAGCTTTTAGTGTCACTTGTATGTTTGTGTGGAGAAATTCCATCGTACCAAATATTCTCTGCGAATAAATGTGATTGTTAGTAAATCTCCCCCTCAAAATTGTCAAAATACAATAAATCAATTTGGTAATGTACAATAATAATTTTAATTTGCAATAAAAATAAACAATGAACAAGATGAAACTTCAATATACAATAAATCTAAAAACCAGCCTACTAAAAGCTACCAATAAAAAATTATCAAAATTTAACAATAAAAACTTGACCTAAATATTAATAAGAATCAAGAAGAATTTGGCAATATACAACAAGTACAGATGGATGGATGGATGGATGGATGGATGGATGGATGGATGGATAGATACTTTATTCATCCCCAGAGGGAAATTGCTGGGTACACGTAGAAAGAAAATATTGCTAATAATAGTGAACTATACTGTATATAATGATAATATGAATCTCTCTCAGAGCTGTTGCAGTGCATGCTGGGAGGCCTGCAGAGCCACCTGGACAGCAGCGTGGTGCGGCTGCGCAGGGTGGGCATGGTGGTGGGGGAGAGTCTGAGCTCCCGCATGGACCATGGCTCCACCAGGCTCCAGTTCCAGGTAAGAACCAGGAGGAAGGATTCAATCTGCAAGGTCAAACCAAGGCCCCCAGTCATATTTCCACACATAATGGTCAAAAGGAAAACACAGGAGAAATCACTTTGATTTCTGAAATTGAATTATGAGCTAAAAATCTATGTAATTTCATTGTAAATATTATCCATTATTTCTTGATATACAGAAGTTGTTTTAACCTTTTTAAGTTTTAAGTGCTATTAAATAATCTGAAATGGTCTGAATTTAACACCATTTATCTGCAGGCATCAGTGTATGGAAAATCTTATTCAATACACCATTTGTTTACTGTGTGTGTGTGTGTGTGTGTGTCAGTATGAGCAGGATGAGGAGACTGAGGAGCTCAGATCGCTGGTGTCTCCTCTGGTTGAGGAGGAACTGGAAACAGAGTCCAGCTCCCAGTAAGATGGCTCTCTCTCCAAACTCTCATTTGAACTCAAACTGTGCAGCAGCATCCATCTTGTTTTCTGTATTGAACACCAACTGCACATTATCTTCAGCTGGGTCTAGTTTGGGGGAAACCAAGACCAGGTTCACACTGGTTTAAAGCCCTATCTGCTTCACTTTATTTATATTTCCTACAAACTATATTTCCTGTATCTGCCGTATCCTGCCCAAGTTTTTTTTAACCAGAATGGATCTTTACTGCTTCTATTTTCAGGACATATAACATTAGCATCATTTTAACTGATTATTTAAGTTGATTGTTGCCTTCTTGGCTTTGCAGAATAAATTCCTCTCAGAGCAACTTGACTCCGTCCCCACAGGAAGTCCCGCCCCAACCGGATCCCGAACCACAGAGACCAGCAGCAGAACCAGACTCTGAACTGGACAGGTAACTGGGAGCACAGACACCATGTATTTGTACAGTAACATAATACATATATCTTCAAAGTTGGAACGTACACGTGTCTAGTTAGAAGCTAAAACTCTCTGAAGCTGCCAAGTGCAGGATACTCCCTCTATGAATTAAATGTTTAAACAGTCAGTTATTATTATTATTATTATTATTATTATTATTGTTGTTGTTGTTATTATTTTCTCCTGTCAGCGACGATGAGCTCACTCCGTACGACATGTCTGGAGACGTGGAGCTGAACCAAGCGTCGCCCCCTCGCTACCTGAGAGACTGTCTGGAAGGTAGCGCTCAAAACCACTCTTAGAATACACTCTACAGCAGGCATGGCCAAACTATGGCCCGCGGGCCAACTGCGGCCCGCTGCCCGTTTTTATGCGGCCCGGCGTGAATTAAATTAAATGGAATCTGGCCCGTGAGAACATAGTCTCTAAAATTGCACTGTATGTACATTGCACTTCTTAGTTTTTTTTGTTTGTTATTTCTTATTGTTATTTTGATAGAAAATGAATTGTCGATGGCACTGGGGTTTTATGGTCTAAAAACAGTTTTTCTTGCAGTGTAACTCCTGCGGTTAATATTGTTTGGCCTATGACTCCTTATATTTTTTTATATGTAGCCCACAACCAAAATAGTTTGGCCACCCCTGCTCTACAGTATACAGTATATTCACTGTATATTGTTAGATTTGTATTTTATTTACCTTTTTGCATCATTTAGAAGCTTTTTATAATACTAGTGCAGTGCCCGTTCAAAACACAAAACCTGTTCGGAATGGGCCAATTGCTTGGCCTCCGGTATTGCTGCTTGCAATACATGATACATGGGCTGCCATGTGTTGCATGTCCAAATTTCACCAAATTGAACACTGCACGTTCTTGGGTCCCCAGCAACACACCCGCCAAACGTGAAGTAGATTGGATGAACAGTCATTGAGATAATCGAAAGACATACAGGCAGATTCCCCTTCCTTTATAGTTAGATTTATTCCCGACATCCACCTTGATTCTCTGCTGTTGTTATTCCCAGGGGATCAGTAGAGCTGATCTTTTCTAAAAGCCAAATTATTTAAATGTTTCTTCAGGATATAATGTAAAATATCCTGAAAACACTCTCCCACATGATCTCATTTGCATGCAACATAACAGATAGATAGATGGATGGATACTTGACTCATCCCTGGAGGGAAATTTCGCAAATTGTCAACTAAAAAAAAAGTTAATAATAATAAAGTAACAAGAATATAAATTGAACAAAGAAAAATGTCATATGATTATAAACTGAAAAAATTAAAGAAAAATCTAAAGATTAACAATAAAAAAAGAAACCTAACAATTAAGCAAAACAAGGAAAAAGAAAATAAACAAGAAACAAGCGTGTAAAATGAATACGTATGTGAAATACTTACATGAAATTGATATTTTAACATTTTTAGTTCTAGTCTGTATAATCATTGAGTATATTTGTCGGCCAGAATGTCCGACAGGCTTTATATTTGGCACTTCTGGTGTGTGTGTGATAATGTATGATGGGTATTAAATCAAACCACCATCTTTTACCCTGTGCCTCCCCATAGCGCTGCAGGTGTCTGAGGACCCGACCAGAGTGGAGCTCAGTCTGAGAGCCGCCCCCGGCTTGGTGAGGAAGAACGTCTCCACAGCCAGAGAGGTCAGAACCAGAACATTGATTACAAGATTCCTTTTAGATGTTTATGTCCAAATTTTTCATATAACTCACAGTAGTTAGTGTGACTATTGTTCCAAATAATCACTCAAAAGGCACTATGGTAAATGGGAACATGCTTTTATCTAGAACAGGAAAATCTTTTTGAACATTTTTATCGTGTACTTCGAGCTACTCCACCTTGTATTTATAAAACGGTACAAATTCAATCCCATCACCATTAAGAGCATGGATTAATGGGAAACAGTGTATTATGAGGTCTTGTGAAATGTCCTCATTAGCACAAGTTTGAGATTAATTGGAGCACAGAAATAACATTACAGTGTTTATATGGAAAGCAAATGTTATTTATATATGAATAGTAGTGGGCCCAGTATAGACCCATGTGGGACACCTCAACATTTTTTTTCCAGAGTTTGCGTTTGCATTGTTGGCAAAAACAGTTATTTCAAAGAGATATGGGTTAAACTAGTTAGAAGCAGAATCATCAAAACCTATGGAAAGCAACTTATTTAACAGAATTCTGTCATCAATGATGTTAAAGCAGACCCATAAAGAGTATGGCACAGTGTTTATCCAGAAAGTTAACAATGTCATCCAAAAAGGGTTGCAGTGTTTATTGTACTACAACCTCATCTTAACCCTGACCACTGTGGCTGGACAACATTGTTAGCCTCCAGAATGCATTTTAGAATTAGTTTTTCTTTGTGTGTCGTTTTTCGGGTTAGAACTTGGCATTTGCTCAGTTATTAACAGTTAAAATTGAACCGTTTATGTATTCTGTTTCTGATCTTCCTTCATGTGGAAACAGAAACCTGAGATGTTAATTCACCAGTTTGTGGTTGTAAAACCTTTAGAACATTTTAAAAACCGACCTTTTCCCACAATCCTCTTGTCCATGTCTGAGGTCCGCGTGTTATGCTTGTGGTTTCAGGTCAGTGTCCAGATGACCAAGGTCCTGCTCCACACAGAGGATAGGTTCAGCATCGCAGGATTCCTGGTTCTCAGACTGTCCACCATGGTGGCGCTCACCGTCACCGACTGCATCCGGGTAAGAGCCGCCATCTTGGTCTGCACGTTGTTTTCCTTCTGTTCAGTGGGTTTCACAACAACATCACTGTCCTCAGGATCAAGTTTGCCTCCAGATAAGTCACACAACTCTATACCCTCCTAAAATAGTCACTCACCCACTTTTATATATCAATATTAACATCAGAAAATATACATTATTATCCATGCACAAAGCATTCAATGCATTTTTACTATCCCACAATGTGCCTAAAATGTCAGGCATCTAATCATTTTTCAAGGGTTAAAGGGATACTGCAGTTTTGGGCAAAATTCTCTTTTTGTCCATCCTACCCAGATTCAGACGAAAAGGTCGAGAACAGTTTGATCAAGTAGCCTAGCTCCTACCCTTACATCTTTATTACTCGTCATGAAGATGCACAGTGCATTGCTTAAGTAACTCAGCTTTTGAGATGCTAAGGCTACTTGATCCTATCTGCAGCCATCCATTGGACTAACACAGTTAGCATGCAGCCCCTCGCCTCCTCTGTCCGAGACACACAGGGATGAAACTGCTGTCGATCTTCTCGTCTTAATCTGGGGAAGATGATGACGAGAAATTCCGCCAAAAAAACAGAAAGGCGGCCTTGTTTTAAAACACTTTATTTCCCTATTAGAAATTAGATTCTTTGCTTGGTGTTTTCCGACAGGTGACGCAGTATCTCACCACAGAGTTTTACTCTCTCAACTACAGTCTGCGACAGCGACTGGACATCCTGGAGGTAAAGAAAACAGCCGTTTGTGGTGTTTTATTTATTCATGATTGTGACAGTCATAGTCAACTATGACTGTCACAATCATAAAATTTTAGGTGACGGTTAATTGTAACTGTTCCCCCTTTATCCACCAGGTGCTAGCGGTGTCGGCCCAGGAGCTTTCTCAGCCGCTCACCGCAGCCAATCAAACTGCTCCGATCACTGAGCTGAGCTCGTATCCCGGAGATGACCCCGTCCACTGGAGACAGATCGTGGAGCGGAGAATCCGGAGCAAGACCAGGATCATCAGCAAGGTGAATTATTCAGACGTACAACTGTTCATAGTAGAACCTCGCTGAACGCTTTACTGGTGAGAAACGTACCGCTCTGCGTAACAAGAACCCGCAAAATCTCTCGTTAGGAAACACATCACACGTGTCTTAGTGTATTCATGTTGTGAACAACAGTAATATCACATTTTATTTAAAACTACTTTTTCTAATCATCGCAGTACAACCAGAGCGTAACGTTGCTACAGGAGGTTGCCAGGAGGATGCAACGCAACTTTCTGTTTCTAATCTCTCACTTCATGTTTATAGTCTCTTACTTCCTGTTTCCAGACTCTTACTTCCTGTTTATAGTCTCTTACTTCCTGTGTCTAGACTCTTATTCCTAGTTTCTAGTCTCTTATTTCCTGTTTCTAGACTCTTACTTCCTGTTTCTAGTCTCTTACTCCCAGTTTCTAGTCTCTTACTTTCTGTTTCTAGTCTCTTACTTCCTGTTTCTAGACTCTTACTTCCTGTTTCTAGTCTTTTACGTTAGCACGAATGATGCCAAAAGAGCTGATTTATGGAAGTGCAAAAGAGTCAATAAAACCTGATGAAATGCAATCAATCTTTTTCTTCGGTGTAAGAATGTCTGACTATAATGCAGGTTTCCTATTTCTTAAACATGCCCTATTGAACTTTATTTAAGCAAGAAGTAAGACGCTGCAGCAGAATGGTCCGTTTCTCAACAGTAAAGTGTTCAGCAGGTTGATGCTATGAATCGTTATAAATGATGGAATCGACATTTTAGAGCTGGGTTGGAAAAAGCTCATACAGAGTGAAACTAATAATTAAACTATAATTAAAGACCTGATAGCAAGCACCTTCTGTCTTCCTCCTTTAGGGCTCCAAACGACCTCCACCTCAGGTCACTCCCAACAGATTCGCCCCAGTCGCCGGCTACTTCTTTTTCCCGCTGCTCAGGAACTATGACAGGTACACACCTGTCATTGTGTGTGTGTGTGCGTGTGTGTGTGTGCGTGCGTGCGTTCGTTCCAGTTTAAATAAATCTCTTTCCCGTCACTGGTGTTCCAGGCCTCAGGTGACCTTTGACCTGCTGGGCAGTGACCACCTGGTCCTGGGGCGGCTGATCCACACCTTGGGCCTCCTCATGCATCTGGCTGTCAACGCACCGGTACGCATCACGCTCCACGTGTGATAACCGCAAGCTGTATAGGAAATGGACGTAGTGCTACGCGTGGGGCGTCGCCTGTTGGTTTCTGAATAGACGATTTGAAGCCTCGGGTTTGGGTTTACACTTGCCATCATCTTGGCAGGAGGGAGCCAGAACTTTATAGATTTGGGCTAGGCCAACTGAAACCACCAGATAATTGGGGGAAGGAAGAGAGACACCCGCCTTGCTCGAACGACAGGGACCTGTCAATCAAGGCTACCACGTCCCCCAAAATTACCGTCCTTCGGCCTCAATATCCTCTTTGTGGAACAATCATTTTGAAAATCACAGCCCAGACTCCAATTAGAAGAAGTTTACTTAAATATGGAGACCCTAAGGTCCTTGGGAAAAAAGGTATTGACTATTTCTAGTGAGAAGTTTCTTCTTTTTCCATTCACTTCCATTCAGTCTGAAGTTTTCCAGAGCAGCATCTAGTGGCGATTAGAGGAACTAAGGTTTAAAGCACTCCACGTTGGCTTCCACACCCGACCGTAATGGTTGCCGCTGGTTGTTTATTTATTGAATGAAGTAGGATTTCCAGTACCTCAGAACCTTCTAGAAGGTGGAACAGTTGGAGGAGAGACTCGCTGAAGAAGTTTGAAGGTGCCTTCAACCCTCCATCTTGCCTCCAACAACAAGTTTTGTAACTCTCCTTCTGGTACATTCTCAGTTTGGTTTGGTGAAATCGTGAGCAAACACACACTACGTGCAGGTATCCAGGCAGTCATGTTGGTTCACATCTCGGTACAAAGTCTTCATCTCATTTCAGTACCTTCACCAAAGTGTGGAGGGAGAAGTGTGCTTTGGCTTCTGTTCTATTCTCTTCTATCTGTGGTTCTTTCAGGTGTCCAGTCAGATGGGTCGAGCTCTGCTGGACTTTGTGTGGGCGCTGCGTTACCATGCCGACCAGTAAGCAGCCACACGTTTGATATATCAAAGGCGACATTCCAGTCTAGTCTAGTCTATTTCGACACCCCATAATCACAGTAACGGTCTCAAAGCGCGACAACACGTTTCTCACAGAAACCAACGGCATCCGGCGAGTAGTAAACATTCCCCCCAAAAACACCATTTAGTGTCTGTTTTCTCTCTGTGTCCGTTTCCTTATTTCAGACGCGTGAGAAACGACCCGATAAGAAACACTTTAAATAACCATGAAAAAATAAATCAAAAGAAAAAAAATGTTTTTTTGAAAAGGACACTTAAACACTTACTTTCTCCAAACCCTTTTTCGAGGTACTCTTAATTTATTTTAACTCACAATTTAAATCAAGTTCATTGATGCTAACGGAGCCACAGGGATTCTCACAAAAAGTCACAAAGATGGAAAGATCAAAAAAATCTCGCAATAGAATTATTATTCTCACTCACATTGAATGATCCGTTTATTATTGTTATTATAATTTATTATTTTGTATAATAATACTAATAATACTAATAATAATAATATTATCATCATTATTTGTGTCAGGGTGGTGAGGCGGGGCGTCCTGTTCGCTGCCTGCGCCGTCTTTCTGAGCATGCCCAGTGAGAGCCTGATGCTGGAGCTCAGCGAGCAGCTGCTGGAGACCAGAGCCTGGCTGGCAGGTGAGCACTACACCACCTGGCTGGCAGGTGCAGCACTACACCACCTGGCTGGCAGTTGTAGCTGAGTTGTTGAATCAATCCAGTTTAATCCAGTCTTAACTATTTTTCTTTGTGTCTGTTCTGTGAAAATTCATGATTTTATTTTATTTTTTAATCGCTAGAGAACTTTAAACTGGAGAGAATATTTGTCCAACTTATAAACTAGTGCAGCGCCCATTCAAAACATGCCTGTTCTGAACGGGCCGATTGCTTGGCCTCCAGTATTGCAACTTGCAGGTTTCTGGAGAAGCGCTCAAACAACTTTACACTGAACCGCTGCACGTACGGGCAGCACTGAAACGCTGAAAAACACCGGGGAAATACACTCTGTGACTCAGTCGCAGAGCCCTGAAGCCCCGCCCCCCTGCTGCACAGAGCTGGGCGGCTCGCTGTTCGATTGTTTATTCACAAGGTTTATTAATATTACACGTGTCGCGTGTCCAAATTGGACACTGCATGTCCTTGCGTCCCCAGCAATACACCCACCAAGCGTGAAGTACATCGGATGAATGGTTGCCAAGATAATCAAAGGACACACAGAAAGACAGAGATTCCTTCCTTTATTTGTAGGATATCCTCTTATTTAGGACTTGCACAGGGCTGTTATTCATCTTAATTCACTGTCATATAAGGCCTGAAAGTGCAGCTGTGTCATTGTGCGCACACACAGACACAGACACACACACACACTCTTCTGGGAACAGAGGGATCCAGGATTTCCTGCTCTCGGATCAGTGACGTGATTGGCTCATCGTCAGTTTATTTATTTCTTAACTTTATCGAGCGCCTGATTCCACACGACGGGAAGCGTCCGGTCTGGGGAAGAAATGATTATTACTATCAATACATATTGTGAATTTGTCGCGGTTAAAAAAGGTCCGGACATACGTCGGGACCAGACAAAACTTTTGGCTGTTACTCTATTTGTTCTGGTCTCAAAATCTTAGAAGAGAAACACTGGAATCTTGCGGAGTCTGATGCGAAATTAGATGCGATTGATGTAATAGAGTCTAGTTCATACTTTTATACTTTTGTCCCCTCCTCCTTCCATGGAGAGTGGTCCAATCACAATCACAATTCCAAGGTCGCGGCTCCCAGCCTGAGAGTCTTATCTTTTTTGGATTTTCTGAAGGTGTTTTTTTTTTTTTTTTTTGGCTTTGGCTTACATGTGATACCATTATTTTCGGGTGTGGGAAGAATGTATTTAAAAAAAAGTTGTGATACATACATTATAATAGTTTGATACACACATTCTAATTATTTAGGGTAATTTAGGGTAATTAACCACAACGTATTACCGACGGGAAGAGGAACAGGTGTTTATGCACGCTGTCCTTTAGCTGCGGCTCAGGTGGCCGCAGTTCCTGATGAAACGTCGTTCGGGATTCCATCTTCTTTCTTTCCCCCTGTGTTGTGGCGTCAGACGTGGCTGAAGGCGACGCGGATGCAGACTGCAGGAGCCTGGCCGTGCAGAGTCTGCTGCTGCTGGACAAGAGCATCAAGAAGCAGCTGGACCCTCACGGAGGCGGCCTGACCGCGGCAGGTTCTCACTGACCCCTGACCCCGCCGTGTTTACACGGGAGGAGGATCGCACCGGTCCGAGCTGGGGAATCCAGAATTACAGTAACACACACGGTAAAATGGGTAGACTGCAGACACACGGTCACACGGACGCCGTCGTTCCTGCGGAGGTGATACTTCCCCTGTCCCACCAGGGGGCGGTAGAGGACCAAAAAAAGAAATAAATGTGTAAATGAAGAGACGACAGTGATGATGATCGGAAGAGATTTCTTTTTTTTATATAATGGATAAATAAACACATAAAAAAACGAATAAAAATATAAGAAATTTGAGACATTTTGTTGCTCTCTGGCCGTTTCCTGTTGTTTTCTTGCTATAGCGCCCCCCTCGCTGCAGCGCGTGCTACTGCTGCTGGAGCTTTGAAGGCGAAATATTTCAGAAAGCAGCTTGAGGCTCCCAACGCCTGAGTTTGTGTATTTACGTAGGGTTTATTTTGGCCTTAACACATTAAAGTCTGTATCGGTAAACCCCTCGCTGTTTTAAATCCACTAAAGGGCAGAGAGGTGGATAATTAAAGGAAATAACTAAAGGACCATAATGTTTGCAGAGGTGGATAATCCCAGGTCCATTAGGTAGAAGTCCGGGTTCCCTGTTTTTGCTCCAGCCGTGCAGTGATTTCCTTCGTTCATCAGTTTGGGGTCTGGGTCGCTGCCGATCGGCTAAATCCACCCGGCTGACTCCAAATCCCGGAGTGGAGTTTTTGAACTTTCTGAACCCGGATTTTCCACCTCCCCGAACGCCTGGAAGGCGATTTGAGGAGCTGCGGACGGAACGAAGAAGCTCCGCTGATACTGAAGCAGCCGCTCAGATGTCTGAACTTCAGAACCGGGAGTCCATCTTTACGCTGGTTCTTTTGGAAACCAAGCTGCCGGAAAGCAGGGACGTGCGCGTCACTGGTGTTATTGGAATTCCTGTTGGTCGGCAACATTTGCCGTCATTTCTTCCAATGTTGAAATGAATGAGAAATAAACGGGCTGGTGCTCATGTGAGCTTATAAGACCTTTTTAATTTCCTTTCAAATGAGATACGCGGTAAGATAATTTCCTGTGAAAGGAGACGGCCTGCGGGGGTGGCGAGCCACTTTGTGTGTGTGTGTGTGTGTGTGTGTGTGTGTGAGAGAGAGAAATTGCCTTAACCTGTTTTTAAATTCATTGAGGCTTATCGTGGATCATCTCCTCTGGAAAACAAATTGTCATCAACTAAATCAACGACTAAAAAAAAGCTTCTATTTGTGAAACCTATTTGTTTTTAGTTTATTTCAATGTCGATTTTCACCCAAATTTTTCCATTTCAATGAACAAATATGTTTTTAAAAATTCATAAAAATCATAAAAAAAAATGTTTTAGTTGACTCCAATGATGCATTGTGTAAAATGTGTAAACAGACACTTGCAGCTGCATTCAGCTTGAGATGAAGCTCTGAACCCAAACAGAACATCCCATAATAATGTCTTAAAATAAGAATTCCTGTTCCATGTCCTCTTCCTTCTTTCCTGTCCCCAAATCTCTGCCCTCTGCTCTCCACCGGCTGTTTACACGGGAAGTCCTGTCTCTCTCACACACACACGCACACACACACACACACACACACACAAACAAACACACAAACGAATGACACTGTAACAAGATGATATCTCCCGGCACATGAAACATGATAATTTCATTGAATTACAAATAATCTCAAAATTTTTTGAAATAATAAACTATATTATTGTCGTATTAGATGAAAATATGATCCAGTTTTTACGTTAGAGGTTTTGTTTCACCTGTGTGCAATATACATTTTCTATTGGACAGATTACTTATCCATTTAATTGTGCATTTATTTATTATTTCATTTATTTAACAATGGATATATTATGCATGTAATGGTCCTCCCTCTGTATACCAAAATGTATAATTATAAGTATTATAAGTAAGTATAAAATTGGTCATGTGGGTTATATTTATTGTCGTCTTGTTAGTTTAAAATAGATTTTTCCATTAAAGGAGAAGTGTGTAAGATTTAGCGACATCTAGCGGTGAGGTTGCAGATTGCAACCAAGTGAATAAATCTCCCGTCACCCTCCCCTTCCAGGCGTGGAGGAGAAGGTGGAAACTCGTGAAAAACGTGAAAGTCCCTCTAGAGCCAGTGTTTGGTTTGTCCGCTCTGGGCTCCTGTAGAAACATGGCGGTGCAACATGGCGGCCTCCGTGCAGAGGAACCGCCCCCCATGGAGGTAGAAACTCATTGTAAGGAAACGACAACACAACCATTGTTATTTTCATGGATTACACACTAGTTACTACACACTGATGGATGGTACGTTCCATTCCTGCCAGATGCCCCTACACTCTACACACTGCACCTTTAATGTATAACCAGCCCTATCCAGACCTACAGGCAAACTAGGTCAAGTTATTCTCAAGTATTTCTTTATTCAATTAAGTATTTTGAAATATTTTGATACAATTTATAAAAATCTAATGTAAATATTTTGAATCCTATATTTTTTGAATCACACTGAACATAATGAAATCTGACTGACAAGGTCGAGTAATAAGTATTAATTTGGGTTCAAATTATATATTCAAATATTCATGCTGCATTGTTATTTTTTTAATATCCGGGCTCGTCTACGGACGACCTAGAAAACAGGCATTTATCAGAAAACCTAAAGATAGATTAAATTATCAAACAGAAAATAGATTGTATTATATTAAGTCGTTTTTTTTAAATTATTAAATTAATGAAAAATCAAAGACTAATAAGTAATATTAAAAATCCACATCCAACAACAGTGGTACCGCTGTTGCAGGCTGAACGGTTCGGATATTTTCGGCCATTTCCGTGACTCTTATGCGGCATTCAAGTCACATGGGAGAAATAGATCTTCAACCCTCCGCCTTGGCACCATCGTTCAACGCCAGACGTCAAATCGAAAATCCTGCCTGTGAACTGGAATTTCCCTCCCCCTGTCTCACCAACACGGGGATAAAACACCCCAAATCCTGAATTTCATCAGCTAGAATGAAGACCGAGCTGGTTCATGCTCTTCAATCTCCCACGGGACTTGAATGCGGCATTAGC
>OMKR01111113.1:7854-22376 GCA_900302355.1 Cyttopsis rosea | reverse complement strand
ATCATGCTCTATTTAACAATAGTTAGTAGAGTAATAGTAGAGCAGTACAAACAACAGTGGAATAGAGAAAAAGTTTTGAAAACATAACGTAACATCCGGTGTTCCCCACGTTGCCCCGGGAAGTTGTAGCAGTAGAGGTTGTAAAGGTGGAAGTTGTAGCAGTAGAGGGGGTAAAGGTGGACGTTGTAGCAGTAGAGGGGGTAAAGGTGGAAGTTGTAGCAATAGAGGGGGTAAAGGTGGAAGTTGTAGCAGTAGAGGGGATAAAGGTGGAAGTTGTAGCAGTAGAGGGGGTAAAGGTGGAAGTTGTAGCAGTAGAGGCGGTAAAGGTGGAAGCTGTAGCAGTAGAGGGGGTAAAGGTGGGAAGTTGTAGCAGTAGAGGGGGTAAAGGGGAGAGACGCCATGACAGGCGACCTAATGAAACGCTCCGTTACCCTAACAGTAAAATTAGGGATTTCTCTTATATTCTCTCATATTGTACCTTTAAGTCACCCTCTCACTTTAAAAGTTAGGGTATTTTCCAAAAAATCCACTTCATTGTTATGCTAGTCGTTGGCAAATGTAGTGCAACTTCATATATAATATACTTCGTATAGTGGATGTTGGTACTGGAATATCAGATAATATCTCCAGTACAAAAATCTGATATCAATTAAGAGCCATATCAGGAAGATAAGAGAAAAGCGACTTAATTTCATGCTTTGTTGACACCTACAACCATGTTCGATGCCTTTAATGGAGAATGTCAATTATGTTCTAATGAGCCAAACTAATGGTATGGATCTTTACTGTTTAGTAAAAGTAATGCATCAGATCTGAACTCTGAATACACCATTGCTTAAAGTCTAGGCTTCGGTAGCCGTCGTGAAAAAGTGGCATCGCTGCGTCCCTAATTTTATGTATTTAAAAATTTTGTTTCATCAGACAGCACATAGTCAGAAATGTTGTATACTTAAGTGATGTGCTTGCATACTTTTACTGATTCACAAAACTATTAGAAACATCTCTGCGTCGCAGTCAAACCCCTTGTCCACTTATGCTCCAAGGAGGTTAAAGCAAAACCCACAAACAAGAATGGCTTGCAAACACAATGGGGGGGGCGGTCCATGTTTGATGTGCTGGTGTGCACGTCGGGCTGCCTGTCAGGGCCGGAGCAGAGCGGTGGCGTCAGGGGGACACACAGGCAGCGGTGCTGCTGCGAGCTGTGTGAGGCAGGAATCAAAGGCCTCCATTGTTGGAATGAGAAGCAGATGTTAGCGAGTGTGGAATTCTCCTGACTGCAGCAGTTTCGATTTTCCTTTTTTTTTCTTTTTTATTTCTGCACTCCGAGCGTCCCCTTGCTCCACCTCCCTCCCTCTCCTTCTCTCTCCCCCTCCCTCTCTCTCTCTTCCTATTCTATATCCCTCTTGCATGTCCGCTCTTTTCTTTAGTTCAGCGCATACTGTAGGCTACCTCACCTGAGGCTGTTCTTACGTCGGGAGAGCGAAAGTCATGCCAGCCAGCCCCCACCGGTGCCCCACCTTTTTTCTCCCCCCTTCGTTAGTTCTGGAACTGTTGGGTTCAGAGGGACTCCGCCCGTCTGATGTCAAACAGAGAGATGGAGAAACAAAGAAAAGAGTGAGAGCCCGTCGTAACAGAGGCCCGCTCTGTCTGTGTTGCAGCGTGGGATTTCGTGTAATGCCTGCCTCCGAGGTTTGCCACGTTGACAGAATCCCTCAGTCCTGCTGCTGCAGCCCCAAAAACAGGAGGAAACATCGTGGGCCGTGTGACAGCGGGCGCATGTTGTGTGTGAACGCGCATGTTTCCGCGGATGGCGTCTTTGCAGGGTCGTGAATAAGGAGGAAGGAAGGCAGCGGGACTTTCATTACCAAAAAAAAAAACCACATTAACACACACACACACAAAGCATTTCCCGCTGCGCCGTTCAGCGCTTCCAATCCTTTCATCTATGGACATTCCTTCAGTCTCATCACTAGACCAGACATGACACTGTTGGCTCCTAAAACCCCCAATAATAGCCGCAGTCTATTGTGTCTAAAATATCACTGGCACCCCACCTGCGCCCAGTGCGGGGATCGGGTTTCATCATTTACATTAAACGACGGTAATAAACAACACTGTGACGGGAATGTTGTTCTGGAAATGAGGAATCACATTTCCACCTGCAAGTGCAACCTGATAGGACTTCAATCGGGAGTACTGTATGTCGCACGGCTCTTCAGCTCATGCACATCCAAAACCACCCCCCAGGTTAATAACAGCATATGGTCGTTTTGCATTGACTTACTGGAACAATAAAGGAATTATATAACTGTTAATGAGGAATAAATATAATTTACTGCTATCTTTTATTTGAGAGATCTTCATAAAGAAGTATTGTAAACCACATGTTACACCTGATTCTTTGGATGGTGGCATCAGTTAAACTTAAATGCTAGGACTACCTAACATATAAGTTTAACTTGGCAATAGGTTTACCTGCCTGTTGTTTCCAGTATATATTAAAAAAAAGCCATCCATCTGGTTAATTGCTCTTCCCAGTCTTGAGTTTTCTCATCCCTGATGGAACAAGCTCCCTCATAGTCTCCTCAGGTTCCACCTGGACCCTAACTGGACTTGACAGCTCTTCTGATGATGATCATATACTGTACAGTCGGTATAACAACCGATGACAAATGTATTTATCGCTTAAGTCGCTTTGGACAAAGGCGTCTGCTTCCCTACATGGTGGTATTGTGGTAGTGGTTTAGGGGGGGTATCCAGAAGTGGAGATGGTATGGAATTTTTCCCGGGTTCGTGTGGGTTTGGGCCTGCTAGTCTCCTCCAGACTCTAAAGATATTAAAGTTTAGAGTGTTTGGAGACGGCAGTAGTGTTTGTGTATGTTCCCCTGCAATGGACTGGCATCACATTCGTGGTGCCTCCCTGACTTTATGCCCATACTCATCTGGGATAGACTCCAACCCTGCCGACGCTTGCATGGATGGTGAAAGGATGGATGGGTGGATAGATTGATGTATGGAGTTTGTCGGTATTAGTCGTCAAGAATTTCTATTACAGCTCTGGCTGCCCTGTTTCTAGAGGAGCTGAGTGAGTTGTTGAAAAATGTGGACTGGGCAGGAAGTGATCCAATTAGATGACTCGCTTCTCATTAACCCCGGTGCCATCACACAGTTCAGCTGCTCTGTAGTAGCACTTGACATATGGCAGCGCAGGCAGATCACACGCTGTGTGCGTGTTCGGTATCTGTGTGAGCGGGAGAAGTATGTTTGCTTTAGTCACATGTTTTCTTGTGTTAATGGTATGTGAGGGTGAGAGTGTGTTGCAGGTTTGTTCATATCCAGCTCATGTTTCATTGTTCTTGTTGTGTGTCTGAGCATGAGAATGACTTTACAAGCTAAAACCCGGACCATGTGCAAACCCAACCAAGCACCAACCAGGCGCTGAAGCCTACTTTAAAATGCAGTGTGAGAAGAAAAGAGGGAGAGAAGTAGCAGTTGTAGTAGTTCTGAACTGCAGTTGTTTGCATTGTACAGAAGTTGTCATATGCCGCTCCCCGTCCCCCATCCCCCCATCTGGCAAATAAACAGGTTGATTCCGATAACCGCACTATTCTTTGTGTGAATTTGCACTTGTGTGTGTGTGTGCACCTGATCTGTGTGATTCTGCACTGGCGTATACACTCTGGTACTTGTGTTTTCATGTGGTGGCAGGTACTAACTCAAGGTCACCTGTTCTGGTCATGGCTCATCAATACACATGTGCTGACTGGCTGCTTGTTCACCACAGTGCACATCCAATGACAAGCACTAATGAGAATGGATATTGACACTTCCACAACTTGTGCGTTTTAAAGCCTATCGTGTCCAAAACTCACTGGAGCAACAAGCCAGTCCTGGACATTGTAAGGCTGTATGGTAATGGCTGCTTAGTCCATGTATATATTTGCATCTTATTGCTTTATGGTTCTGCAGTAACCGTATCCTGATTACCCGTGTGAAACCCCAAGAGGTATAATCTGTAGTTTGAATGCACACATTGTCATTGCTGGCTTTGTTTACATAAAGATTTAGAATAGTAATTTGAGAGGATGACTAC
Source organism: Cyttopsis rosea (assembly GCA_900302355.1). Classification (NCBI taxonomy): domain Eukaryota; kingdom Metazoa; phylum Chordata; class Actinopteri; order Zeiformes; family Parazenidae; genus Cyttopsis; species Cyttopsis rosea. The sequence continues at coordinate 18,283 of OMKR01111113.1, read as the reverse complement.
ATGTAGAGTGAAACATTGTTGCTTGCACTTTTGGGGCTGTTTACGAAATAGAATAGTGAAAAATGCAGAATATAACATTATTTCGATTTATTTTACCATACACAGAAGGCAACGTCATGTTAAACACGACATTTTGAACAAAAAAGTCAATTGACTTTCCTGTTTTCTTTGGCATGTTAACAGTTTTGGGAATGTGATGCGATCCCAGCATCTGTTTTGAATGACAACGCGACAACAAAGGTGATCTGCTTCCACAGGAAGGAGCCATCACGAGCCGTGATTGTTCCTTAACATTCCCTTGTGTGACCTGAGACGATGGGACAATTCAGAGCCTGGAGGTGTCGCAGCGTGTCCTGGGGAGCAACCCCTGCTGTGACACCCCTGCCCACTGATAATGATAATGTTGTGTGTGTGTGTGTGTGGCAGGGGGGGGAAGGAGAGCTTCATGGGCTGGGGAATAGTTATATTTCTAGTTTATCTTCTTCCATTGTTGTGGTGTGGTGATTATATGTTATATATATTCCTATATACATTATATATTCCATTCCTGAAATAAATCTAGAATTTTGGTTTGATACCGTACTTTAACACCATACAGTAACCCCAGATTTTGTTTTATTTACCCAGAGCCATAACATTAGCAGCAGCAGATCGCTGTTGGTTTGTGTGTGCTTGTGTGTGCATGTGTGTGTGTTATTATGCTTCTTTAATGTCTTTGTCTCTGAGTGTGTTCTTGTGACAGAACGAGAGAGGGGTAATGATGTAGCACGCAGAAACACATTTTGGTGGCCCTCTGATGGCAAAGAAAATAAAAAAAACATTTGCTGTTGAGGCCTGGAAGCTCTGTTGCCGCGTTAAGTAGGGAATCGATCCTTTTAGTGGAATCGACACCCGCTGTACATCCCTGAAGGCGACAGCCTCCTCACAGCGTTAAAGTTGTGAGAAAAAAGCATTTAGAACATTTAGAAGCCTACAAAAAGACTTATTTTTTTAATTTGTTTTTTACAAATGTCATTGTTTGTAGTTCGCTGCTCACTTAAGTCACGCTTTCTCTCTCTCCTCTCGCCTTTTACAACCATTACATTCCATCAGCTCCACCTCTCCACACACATTTTCAGATGTTCCCCGCCAGCCGCTGGCGTTCCGTCACGGTTATGTCATACGTGCACCTGAGTTATTTCAGCTGAAACGTTGGTGTTCTGTCTACCTGTGCGGGTCTGACAGGCTTTGGGGCTTCACCTGGATCCTGGGTTTTATTTACATTCAGAATATTTTTTTTATTGTTATTATTGTGTTATTATTATTTTCTGCTGCTACAATTATAAAGTTTGTCACTTATTCCTTCTAAGTGTTACTGGGGTTAGTCACTGGGCATAGACCGTATGGTATCAGTGGTGGTAATCATGGATTATCGTTGTGGATGTACAGTAGATATGGATTAGTGGGAGGGTGAAGGGGGACCTAAGTGGACCTAATTCGACAAAATATCGGTGAAAGAGGGTTCCTACTTGGTGAAATACTCTGGCACTTTTGCTTGTCAGAGCTTGGCACCAACTGGATCTGGGTTATGGAGATTTGTGATGGCACTGCCTGAGGTTCTCTCAGTGTAGAAACCACTGAGTGAAGTTGATTAAAAAACACTGGATTTTAACTCTTAAATGTCCCTATCCACTGTGTGTCTCCACAGTGTCTGGCTGCAGTCCCCATGCTTGTCCCTGTCAGCGCTGCTCGGCCCGTTGAGCCCCTGGGAGCTGCCTTGACCGTGCCCGGCTACAGCTGAAGCAGAGCCACCTACACTCTACTGGTGTCGCCGGTGTCGCTGGTGCTGGTTGGAAGGCGGTAGGCGGAGGCGGAGGCGGTGGGTCGTCCGAGGGCCCGGAAGCAGGCGGAGGGGCCTGTCCTGTCCCAGCCACACGAAGATGAACAAACTGAACTTCCTCAACAACAAAGCCATGCAGGACCGCCGCTGCGTCTGTGTTTTCCTTCCCAACGACGACACACTCAACGTCATAGTCAATGTAAGTGGAAATGTCAGCGCTGTTTGCGCATGTGCACGTGTGAGTGGTAGTGTCCATCTGAAGGTGTTTTGTGTATTTGTTGTATTGTCTCCTGTCTTTACGTGTATTCACCTTCAATGTTGATACAGTTAATTAAGGTTTGCCACAGTGTGTTAACAGTTACCTTTACACCATACTGTGTGTGGATACAGCACAGTTTGCCACTTGGGGACTGTTCTAATAATAGACCTCTTGTGTCCCAGGTGAAGACCTTGTGCCAGGAGCTGCTGGTCCAGGTGTGTGACCTCCTCAGATTGAAGGACTGTCACCTGTTTGGACTCAGCGTCATTCAGAGTAAGATTCCTCCTCATTCATTTGTTGGAATAGAATTTCTGCTCACCTTGAACACTGTTCAAACACTGGCAGTTGAACACTGAGTTCCAGCTAAGGCTGTGTGGAGGAATGTCATTTAGTTTTGCTTTTACACACATCTCCCGTTGATTGTACACAACACAAATATTGCTGACTTGGCCTGTGACGTCACATCGGAGAAGAGAAAACACTGACCAGTTCATTCAAGGGAACCGGTATTTTTCCTTCAGACCAGTTTGAAGGGAAATTACGTAGCGAAGATACATCATTCAACTCATCGTTTCTCTCTGCACAATGTCCGCAAAGAAGTAGCGGCAGTAAATTTTGTCGAGGTATATTTTAAATTGAGCACTTTTCCCATTGCTCAGTTAACAAGAGCTACTTGGGTGGGTTAGCTTGCTATGTACTGGACTTTCCTCAGTTGTGGTCTGTGGTAGAGCATAAAGTGGTATAAGGCATAAATCTCTGGACCTGTTCACTGCAGTGTCCGTGTAAAGAGCTTGAGAGCTCATTTTGGTCTGTTGGCAAACAAATACTACTAATTCAGGAGGAACCCAGAGTGGAATTTTCCTTCTAGTGGCTATTTGTCACGGCACTTTCCCAGGGGACCCGGCCGCCGCGGCCTGACTGGTTCCCATTGTGCGCTGGTGAGGCTGAAGTTATTTTACAGTGACGAGTCCGAGTGAAGGTCACATGCGTGGGATGACTCACCGAGCTCCTCCCTTCAGAGGCGACAGGGCCGAGCCCCGGTGGTAGAGGGGGTTTTGGGAGTGAATCACATGGCAGCGTCCTCAGACAGCTGGCCTCCAGATGAGCTAATGGCAGCCCCAGCAGGTCAGTTGAGCAGGAGCCAATGGGTCTGATTGGGGGACATTCCTGAACTGCCTGTCTGAACAGCGTGAAATCCCCAAGGCAAACAGAGCTCACACGCCCCCTCCGCCTCGCTCACCACCCACTGACCACACCATTGGTGCTTCCGGCCAGGTCTTCATTTTGGATTGCGTTAACCAGTTTGGAGTACGAGAATAATCAAATTGGTAACGGAGGATAAACTGTTAAGTCCTTTGAGGTTTAGACAATCTAACATGTTGTTTGTTGATTTGATTTCGACCCACTGTTCTGTGATGGACAGTTGCACCTCGTGTCATTGTCCCACTGAGTTGCACTCCAAATGAGATTATGGATTTGTTTTTCAGATTTTTCAGATTTACTTAAAAGATTCTCAAGATTTTAAAGAAAGGTCAGAAACAATGAGACTAATTGGAAGCAATAAATACATGCTATTAAGTTTTAATAGACCAGAAAAAAAATAACAACAGTAATCCACATTTCCATTCTGTGTCAACCTAATACCATGTTCTAGAACTTCAGAAATAGTAGTATTTAGTAGTATTTGACAGTATTTTACATTGTTGTACATTTTGGACCAAATATTTCCTATAAATTCATTGTTTAGAATAAGTTATGGATATTTTGCATCTTCATTTACTTATCACAAATAAATCTATATTTTAAATCAAAGATTAAATTACTCTGAAAACATGAGCTAAACAAATTGCAAAAGACAACTGCTGCATCACTGCGTCTGCCAGGGCTGAAACTAGTGGTGGTGAAATTTGGAAGTATATTATTAATAATTATCATAATACCAGGACTTGAACAACATGTTGGACTTGAGGTGTTTACACATGAGTGCCAAAAGGCTGGAGGCAACATGGAAGTATTCACTTCCCTTCCTGTCGAGAGCGGCAACACCCCACCTGGCTGCATCCCAGCATCCCTGCTTGAAGGGTTAAAAAATACAAATTAAGTTAAAATAACATTCTGAACACATTCTGAACTGTGACCTTGTTAATGTTGACCTGTCAAAGTGCACCATTTGCCAAGTAGCAAGACTCTTCCCAAGAAAAAAAAACTGCAAATTATTTTAAATTGGATCTTGATTCATCCCCAAAAAAAAACACAACGAGGTCACTATCCGTATGAGAGATACTTGGGTCCAGCGCTCAGCCAGAGCCCTACCTGTCGACGTGATTCTCCCTGTGCAGCAGCTTTACTGCAGCTGTTCCCTCAGATGACAAGCTTAAAGTTCCCTGAGCTCTGGAACGTCTCTGCTGCCACACACCACGCACGCTTTCTCTCACTTTCCTAAAATAGAGCGACGCGTGCACGTGGAAGACGCGCTGTCAACTCAAACTTGTTCTTCATTACCATCTGCCTTGTCGTCCTCCCTCTTGGGTTTTTTTTCCTATTGTTGATGTAGAAACTCGGAGCTGTCAGATCAGCGGCGCTGCAGCTCATGAGGTGTGTCACTTGGAAGAGTAGAATGAGACGTGACAGACAGAGGGAAGAGGGGGAAGAATCAGCAGAGGTGCAGACGGCTTCTCTGGGGGTGTCACTCTGACTGATACAACCTTCCTGCGAGCTGGGGATATCTCATGGCACGCACATACAAAGCAGCCGTGTTTCCATGAGCTCAACATCATATTCACCATTCATTCTTATTCCCAGTATCCTGTGTCTGTCACACTCCTTGCACCCCTATGGAGGACGCAAACACACACACACGTACAACCTACCAGTCCTGGAATATCTTGAAAATAGCCCCTGTTGTGCTGAAGTGCTTGAAAAGTCATAATAATAATAACAATAATAATAATAATAATAATAATAATGTTTATAATATACTGTATATAACTGTATATTGTACTCTACTGTATATAATATATATACTCATATAAATATTTCTACAGATGTTGTACGCTTTAATAAATAACGAACACATCACAAAATGTATTATATTTGTTTTGCATCAAGTAGTACAAATAGTGCTTAAAAAAGTCCTTGAATCTCGCTTTGTAATGCCAGAATGAACCCTGTCCTGCACACATAGACACACATTGTAGATGGTATAAAAGATGAGTGTGTACGCTGAAACCATGCCTCTCTTCCTGCAGACAATGAACACATCTATATGGAATTGGACCAGAAGCTCTCCAAGTACTGCCCCAAAGAGTGGAAGAGAGAGGCGAGCAAGGTAGGGGAATCCTCTCCAAAATGATATAACCTGAGGTTGTTTTTGACTCAACATACTGTATGAATATGAAATGTCAACAATCTCACTGTTTGTGTTTGACAGGGCATCGATCAGTTTGGGCCCCCCATGATAATTCACTTCCGGGCTCAGTATTATGTAGAGAACGGCAGATTAATCAGGTGAGTCAAGTTCCTGGATCCTCTCAACTCAATCCCATTCATTTAGCAAAATACCTGAATTTCTCATGTCAATTCAAGCGTAATATTTATATTTATTTAGTATGTTTTTCAATTATTTAGCAGTGGGAATTTTTGATAGTTTTATAATCTACGGTGGTTAAACGTAAAGGTGAAATGCGGAAATTACAGTGGCAGAGTTCAATGTTGTCGGATAATAAAGTGGTTGCTTGTTTACATAACCAATATTTAAAGTCAATATTAGCAAAATGAATAAACTCAAACCTCACTATTTGAATTCTATGACCACCGATAATCACTTGTGAACATTCGTTTTGTTGGTTTAGTGGGTTATTTTACCCATGACCGTGAGGCGTTTGTGAGGTGTTGAGTGTCGGTTGTGCTCCTTAAAAGACAACCACATTTCCTTTAAACACCAAATTATTTAGAATTCAAAACAGACTTTTCCACATTAAGATTCGCAGCAGTGAAGCTGTATTAAGTGTTACCAAAGAGCTGTTTAAAATATAAAATGTCAAATTAAGATGAGCTTTCATTGGCTTGTACCAAAACCTTGTGCTCTATCCCTAAATAACCTCAGTGGGCGGGCTTGGTGCTAATTAAATATTATCATTCATCATATTTCGGTGACAGTTAACACATTACCATAACATGAAATAATGAAATTGGGTCTTGATTTATATCTATATTTCAGTGTGATTGACCTCAGCTGAATTCTTTCTCCATTTTGAGCATGTTTTGGTGACGAGCAACTGCATGGAACTGATGCAGCAACTAAAAATAGTATTAAGTGTATAATTAAATCTATGCCTACATTATAAATAAGGTACTTTTATTTTGTCTGTATTAAAAATGTCTATTAAAAATAGCTCATAATAGCAACATCAACAGTACAGGGGAAAAGAGTGAGTCCCAAAGCTGGTGGTAATGATCTCTGTGTCGTACCGAGGCTTAGGGGTAGAGGAGGCTTTTCATTGACACCTTGTCCTCCGCAGCGACCGGGCGGCCAGGTACTACTACTACTGGCACCTGAGGAAGCAGGTGCTGCTCTCCCAGTGCATCCAGCGGGAGGAGGCCTACTTCCTCCTGGCCGCCTTCGCCCTCCAGGCCGACCTCGGCAACTTCAAACGCAACAAGCACTTTGGGAAGTACTTTGAACCCGAGGTCTACTTCCCTCCGTGGGTGAGTGATAACGACCGGCATCATATATTGGATTATTACCTTTTGTTTGTTTTGTTTGTTTACACTACATATTGTGTTAGACTTTTAGTGAGTTAAATAAATAAAACATTCCAATTATTTTTGAACACAAAATGTAAGTGTTTTCCCTCCACTTTTGGTAGCTGTGAATAACCAACACAACAAGACAATTAATTCACAATTCACATAGAAACTAAATGAGCACGGGAGAACTGTGTACAAGGCTCTAATTACCTTTGAGCTCCTGAGTCAGAGGCACAAGCTGCAGAGTTGAGAAGGAACGCAGCGTTAATTCATCAGGAAGGGTTCTGTAACGTTGCACCAACACACAGCGGGGATCTGGCCCCGGCCTCTCCAGATATCTAGGCCTCGCCACCACCTTTAATTAACCGCGCCGGCCCAAACACTTTGTGACAGCAGCACATCTCAACATGTCGGATAATGAGAACTGGGGCACCGCGTCTATTTTTGTCCCTGGAAGTGGTACACTCAGGGGTTTCTTTTTTAATCTTGAGAAATGCTTCATCTGAAAAGGCTAATCTGGGAACGCTCGCTCTCACCCAACATAACCTACTCCATCTCCAACCCCCCCCCCCCCACCCCCCCCCCCCCCTCCAACCCCCCCCCCTTCTCAAAACACTGTGGTCAAGACAACCACACCCTTCTGATTGCCCTCCACTTCCTGTGATTAGCCTGCTGCCTCCTTATCGCCGCTTTAAAGCGGCAGGGACGGGAAATTGTAGTTTGAGCTTGAGCTGCGAGCGCCATCCTTCAGTAAATCCCCCGAAGATTTAGGTACTTACCAACCTTACGCACAAAAGCCACAAGCAAAGCTTAGAAATTGAGGTTTTTTTTCGAGGCCCCTCCCTGGAGCTCCCGGGCCTTGGCTCCCTGCCTGCCTAGGTTGGCTCTCCCAGACATCTGTTTGCCCCAGAGCAGCGTGCATCGTTAGCCTCGATGGCAACCTGCACCGTCATAGGTCTGTGCAACCCCAGAAGCCGCCGCGGTACACGGCGGGGGGGCGGCACAAAGCCGAAAGAGAGAGACTCGCTCCAACCGCGTGTCTTCCCGCTCTGTCTCCCTGCCAGGTGATCGCCAAGCGCGGCCGTGACTACATCCTGAGACACATCCCCAACATGCACAAAGACCAGTTTGCGCTCACGGCGTCTGAGGCTCATCTCAAGTACATCAAGGAATGTGCGCAGCTCGACGATGTCACCGTGCACTACTACCGCCTCTACAAGGTGCGAGGGCTGATCTGCCCCTTTCTGCATTATTAATCACATCGATTCAATGGCTTTTAGAATGGTTCATAGCTGTTTTATTGCTATGTTGATAAGACACAATGGATTTAAATCATCACTTTCAGAGGGTTGAGGTCTTAAAACTTCCCTTACTTCTTCTCTTCCCTCCTCTTCTCTTCTTCTCTTCTCCTCTCTTCTTCTTTTCATCTCTTCCCCTTTCTCTTCTTTTCTTCTCTTTGAAAAGTTCCTTTTCTTTCTTTGAATAAAAAAAGGAAATCAAGCACGTTCATCAAAGCTTATTTATATAATGACACCATGCGGTGTCTGGCCTCGTGGTCAAAGTCACCGAAATGTGGTGGAAGTGTCACCAGTTCCATCTTCCATCTGTCCTTTGATAATGTGACTATCAATCTCCCTTTAGCTGCAAGCTCATTCTAAGTTACTGGAAATAATAACTAAGACCCCAAAATGTGATGTGGAGGAAGTTGGAGTTAGTTTTCTTCCCTGATGGATGTCATCTCTTTGTTTTTTTTTTACACAGGACAAGAAGGAGGTAGAAGCATCTCTGTCGCTAGGACTGACTTTACGTGGGATCCAAATATTCCAGGTACCGTCTTTTAAATGATGTTGTAATCAAGGATGAAAAAATTTATATTTTATTTCATTATGTTATATATGACCTATATTTGTTTTACTAGCTTTTAGCTCAACACATTAAAGTAGAAGTAAACTGTGTAGCAAAGCATAGCATAGGCAGTTCCTTCATCAGCAATTATCATTCATTTGGCATTAAAAATATCAACCCAAAATTTTTTATTTTTCCCCATTTGCTTTTCTGAAGATCTCACATTTACAGGACATGTGGTTCTTTGTTGCAGAATGTGGGCTCGGTCCGACAGCTGTTGTATGACTTCCCCTGGACCAACGTTGGCAAATTAGTCTTTGTGGTGAGTATAATACGTGTGCGTATATATAGATATTTATATGTGACTTTGCATGCTCTCCCCACGTTCACATGGGTTTCCTCAGGTTTCCTTCCACACCAAAACACATGCATGTTAGGTATACACAGCTGCTGTTGCCCTTGGGCAGGGCAGTGGCTGTTCTGGGCGCTGTGCTGTTCTGGGTGGGTCAACTAACTAATTAATAAAGTTGTATTACTAGTACTACTTGTAATACTTCTTTCACAAGGCACATCCTTTTTGATGCAGAATAACTTTCTGTTCCTGTCTTTTTTTTACCATTAGTTTGAGTTTTTGTTTGTTTTATTTGTTCACACCGTACACATAGCACAACAGAAAAGGAATAGAATAAAAAAGTGGTTTGAAACCCCAGTGGGCTCATGAAATGAAATCCACAGTACCTCACTTGAAAAATAATGGAACATCTTATTTACTACAACAAATAACAAAATATGATGAACTCACTATGTAAAGAAGATAAAGCGGCAACAAAAAAACCAAAACAAACGAAGCAGATTTTGAGCGCAGTGTTTGTGAAGCCGAACACAAACTCTTGCACACGGTTGTGGAAATTTCTGCACAGGGCGTCTCATCTTCTCTTCTTCCCTTTTTTTTAATCTGACTTTCTGCAACAGACTTCTGGAACCAATCAGGGATTTGGGAAGACTTTCCTTTAGTGCACGCACACACACAAACACATGGAATGCACTCTCTACACCTTTTTCACCTCCTTTCTGTGTTTCCCACACATTGTGACATATAAGTCCGTCACTGTCACTCAGTGACATTTGACGCTGACGCTGTCTCCTACATGTAGTGTTTCTTTTATGTCAGCTGTTATTAGCGGCCCCATGGCTTTAAAGGAAAGCTTGTTAAATCCTCCGATCTGGACTCTGAGTCAGCCCACTGTTACGCTGAGCGCAGCACGCAGTTAATTTGCTTCTGTTGGGTCTGTTATCGCAGGAGGCCAGAGCAGCGTGCTATATATCTGTTATACCGACATCCAGTTGACTAGTAATGTAAAATGGAGAGAGGAGAACATTTTAATCCTTTTCTATATACTTATTATTATTATTATTATTATCCTTTTCCTCTTAAACCTAAGTATGACGCATTACATGTCTGGAAATAAGCCTAGATAAAATAATGGTAGAGGTGGAAAATTCCAGGTTCAGAAAGTAAAACTCATGCCGTGTTTTTGCTCCAGCCGTGCAGTTGGACCTCTGGGTTGATGCTAATCAGCAAATCCACATGGTTGTCTCAAAATCCCGGAGTGGAATTTTACCTTCTGAACCAGGATTTTCCACCTTTTCAAACTGGCAAGTCTGTGTGTTTCGCTAAACTATACTTCCTGGCTTGAAGAAGGTGTTTTTGCTCGCTTGGTACCAGTTGTTTTGTTGTGGCTACGCCTGTTGTTTGC
>OMKR01111102.1:4060-14311 GCA_900302355.1 Cyttopsis rosea | reverse complement strand
GTGTGTGTGTGTGTGTGTCACCCTCTGCATGTGTGTGGTAAAATGTGTGATTAATAAATCATTCTTCTTCTACTGCCACCAGCCTTGACTGTTGACACAAGGCAGGTTGGGTCCAAGGATTCATGCTGACCCTACCATCTGTGTGCCTCAGCAGAAATGCAGATTCATCAGACCAGGCTGTGTTTTTCCAGCCTTCCACTGTCCAGTTGTGGTGAGCATGTGCCCTCTGCAACCTCAGCTTTCTGTTCTTGGCTGACAGAAGTGGAACCCAACGTGGTCTTCTGCTGTTGTAGCCCGTCCGCCTCAAGGTTCGATGTGTTGTGCATGATGTGCATCCTGAGATGTATTTCTGTTCACCACAATCGTGCAGAGTGGTTATCTGAGTTACCGTAGCCTTTCTGTCGGCTCGAACCAGTCCGGCCGTTCTCCGTTGACCTCGCTCATCGACGAGGCATTTCCGTCCGCAGAACGGCCGCTCACTGGATGTTTTTTGTTTTCCGCACCATTCTGAGTAAACTCTAGAGACCGTTGTGCGTGAAAATCCCAGGAGATCGGCAGTTACAGAAATAGTCAAACCAGCCCTTCTGGCACCAACAATCATGCCACGGTGGAAAACACTGAGAACACATTTCTTCCCCGTTCTGATGGTTGATGTGAACAGTAACTGAAGCTGCTGACCCCTATCTGCACGATTTGATGCATTGCACCTCTGCCACACGATTCGCTGATTAGATAATTGCATGAATAAGTAGGTGTACGGGTGTTCCCAATAAAATGCTCAGTGAGTGTATATATATGTGTGAATATCCCAAATACATCAATCTGATACCAAGTTCCCCATGAGTTGTGAGACCTGCTGATCCGGTGCTGGGCGAAGCGGTTGTCCTGCACCAGGCGACAGTTTCCCTGCTCCAGCTCCCGAGACGCCACGTCCAGCTGCTCATACACCTTGGCATGCTGCTCGTTCATCTGACGGAGCAGCTCCACCTGCCGGGTCAGGTACTAGGGGGAGGAGAGGAGAGGAGGGAAGGAGAGAAGAGAAGAGAAGAGAAGAGGAGAGGACGGAAGGAGAGAGGAGAGGAGGGAAGAAAGGACAAAAGTTGAGAGGAGGGAAGGAGATAGGAGACAGAGGAAAGAGGAGAGGAAAGGGAAAGAGAGACGAGAGGTGAGAGGAGGGAAGGAAAGTGGGTAACTTAGGAAACTTCAATAACAGAGCAGTTTTAAACAATGATAAGGTGAGTGTTGGACTAAATTTAATACTAAATTCATAAATATTGTGTCTAGTTCTTACATTTTGGAGCTTTTGGGCTGTCTTTTTGTTTACCCTATTATCTTCCAAAAGATAATAAGAATACATTATATAACTCTACTCACGCTCCTTACTCCTAGAAAAGGCTTAGGCTGGATTTGGATATGCAGCTGGTTTTATAGAACCGACAAAAAGTCACTTTGGACAAAAGCGTCCGCTCAGTGACAGATGTAATGAAATGTACTTTATTGTGTCGCACCTTCAAAAGTTAATACACGGCAGCGACAAATGTAGAACAGATAGAGAGACAGATAGAGAGAATACATAAAATCGGTGCAGAGAGAAAATCAGATTGGAGATTAGCCCAAAAAATGTTAATTCATAAAAATGATGTTATCACCATAGGGCATATTATCATTATTATGCAGTGCTCACAGAGATATTTTAATGATCACTGTCCCTCTATGAAATGACCAGAATCAGACCGATGAGCCGCTAAAAGCCCCGAATGGCCACGTTGGAGCAGGAGGAGTGTTCGAGGAGCTTCCCAGCGTCACAGTAACTGGTTGGAATCCAAATATGACACAATCCTATCACAGCTGTTCAGACGTAGAGCAGGAATGGAAACCCTACATTTCACGTCTTTTTAGGACGGCACGCACACATATGACTATACATAGATATATGTTTGTTTACATTCACTTAGGTTATTTGGCTTCAAGGTGATTCCAGGTGATCTAACTATCGTGCAGCTAATTTGGGACGGTGTTCCAGATGAGAACACACACAACTAGGTGAGCCAGTTGAGACTTTACAAACTTAACTGGAAATCCCATTTTTAAATCACAGAGTAGGGAAACTCTCTAGTATGGATCTCTTTGTAAGTCGAGTCTTGAATAAAAGTTCAATTGAATTGAAACAAATTTTTTCACTCATCCACACACACACACACACACACACACACACACACACTATATACACAAGTATATGAAATAATAAACAGATATTTTACAATGTCATTTGTTGAAAAATTATTAATCTATTCATTAAATGAACAGCATCGCAACACCATACGACGCTCTCAGATGCTGGTCATTTACATGTACAGTACAGTACAGACACATAGAAATGAGGTTAAGACCAGACACCACATATAGATAGGGGTCAGTAAAACAAACGGGATTATCCCTCGCTGTCACACCGCAGCAGTAAATGAATTAAGGAAATAATCTTTGCTGATCTGCCGCACCGGAACGCAAACAGATCTGCGCCTTGATATTCAGCAGTTAAATGTCTGTACAGTGGAACATCAGCCCTGGCCAGTGAAAAGGAACAACTATTGCTTAAGCGCTTTGTATGCGACGATTGTTCGACCTGGAGACAAACTACACGTTTTATCCGCTTATGGTAAACCACAAGACAGGACTAATATGCTTATCTTAATAAGAAGTACAATTTGCATCATAGTCCACACAGTTCATATCAAGGAGTTTGTCAACCACACAAACTGACAGCGAAGGCTCATTATTTGTCCAGGTACGGTAATGTTCTTACTCCGGGACAGATTATTTGCGGTATTCCAACAAACAAAGCAGAGCTTAACGAAAAGCTTAAGGAGAGTGTTGGCGGTCCCACTAAAAGGAGATCAATAGCGTAGACAAGCAGCTTCCTATAATTAGACAGACTGGCAGTGTCAACAACACGCGCTACGCCGAGACTCATTATATAACAGTGCGTCCAGTCCAACCCTAACCGCATCCACCTTAAGACGAAGATGCACGCAGGTGAAGTAAGAGATTTCTTATCTCAAAAGTCAGACACACAACCGCCTTTGTTTTCCCCGGTGCATGAACACAATAACCCTTTTACACCAAACCGGGATAGAACAAATGCGCAGCGGCCAGGGACGCGTTTGGCGGGCGGGTAGTGGCTAATAAAGACGCTGGTTCCGATTGTGCAATCGTGAGGCCGGTCGACCCGATGCGTATATATCGGAATAGATATCCTTTACAAGTTCGCCGTCACCAGCATGAGTTGATTTATTCTTAGAAATTCACCTCGATCTCCTGAAGCTGCTCCTTGTTGGTACCGTACATCTGCTGCAGGGCTTGCTCCAGCTCGTGGTTCCGGTCCAGTAGGGTTTTCCCCAGCTGAGCCGCCAGATGCAGATCTGTAAACACACAGACAAACACGTCAAGACCCGAACGAGACTTCAAACACCGGCGGTGACGGTGTGGCATCCCCTATGCAACCGAAATATATCCATGATCTAATCATATTGGCATTTCGTTTTTCTGTTCTTGCAATATTTCCAGCATGTCATTGTGTATAGACTGTATAGATTTGAATTTAGTATCCTCTTCATATATATAGAAAAATATACTTCACAGTAGATATATTGCAAAATATATCAATTAACGCCACTTTTCATATATTGTAAAACGCATAACCATGTTTTCTACTTATATTTCGTAATATTTAAAATGTATATATTTTAATAATAAAAAATGGGTGACGGTGTACGGTCATGTTTTGCAATATATTCTTGGAATAAAAATATTCCAATATATTGGAATGTATTGCAAAATATTTGAGTGTTTCCATGTATTCCAGTATTTTTTTTATGTATTGCATTTCAATATATGTCAATATAAAGGTTGTTAAATAAGGGATCGCCATTTCCATATAAACACACACACTTGTGTTAGTGCTGGTGGTCCTAACAGATGGACCAGGAATGTGTTGGCAGTCTAAACAGCACCCATCACTGAGAGCTCCCATGACTAAACAAGTGACAAGTCACAAGAGCAGCCTGGATATCATCTGCTGTGCATGTTGAAAGGCTGCAGCGTCAACAAAGAATATCAACCAAATATCAACCAATATATAACCAAACATTAAATATTATTTATTATATCCATCAATTTGTATCACATGCTAGAATATTGCTGTTTAGCCTACATATTAACTTATAGATATAAAAAAAAAATTTATTACAATAAAAAGAAAAAAGAAAAAATATATATTTATTTTCCCACTTTGTCATAACCATGAACATTAAATATTATTTATTATATCCATCAACTTGTATGATATGCTAGAATATTGCTGTTATAGCCTACTTATGGACTTATAGATATATTTAAATATATATATTTTTCTTTTTTCTTATTATTACAATAAAAAGAAAAAAGAAAAATATATATATTTTTAAACATATCTTATTTTTATACATATCTATCTATATAACAACAATATTCTATGCCTGGAGCCAGAATGAAACGGAGCCGCACAGCAGGGTTACCGTGTTCCAGGTCCTGGTTCCCGTACCAAGACTCCTCATCCTTCTCAAAGTCTTCCTCCACGATCATGTCAGTCAACATCTTCCCGGAGGAGGCTCGGCAGCTACACCCAACAACACCGCCGCCGCCGGTAGCCGCCCGTGCCGCTTCAGCTTGTCCCTGTTCCGGCGGAGCGGAGCGGTCCCCGTCCCCAACCGAGCGGCCAAGACAACGTGGCAACGTGCGGCTCTCTCCGCCGGGCGGGCGCATTGGACTTCTACTGAGCTGCAGGACGTCAGACGAGGTTTGAAACGACGGACAGCTCGGATGACCAATCAAAACGTAGAAGGCGAAGCCAATCGAAATGTATAAGGCGGGGCCTAGACGCTCTCTCGTCCAATCAAAACGTTTGTTGACTACCGCTTGAGCTACGCTTACTTCTAGATAAGCGGTTTGACAGAACGGCGTTTCTGTGTTGGTGAATGTACTGAAAATCTCGGGGGGAAAAAAAACAAAAAAAAACGATTAATCTTCTTTTTCTTCTTCTTTACGACGGCCATCTTTACATCTACTAAAACTGGATTACGGGTGTTCCAAGGCGAGGGCTTGAAATAACGGACCGTTTCGACGACCAATCAAATGGTAGAAGGCGGGACCAATATGCTCCCTCGTCCAATCAAAACGTTTGTTGACTACCGCTTGAGCTACGCTTACTTCCGCATCTAGATAAGCGGTTTGACAGAACGGCGTTTCTGTGTTGGTGAATGTACTGAAAATCTCGGGGCGGGGAGGATAAACAGAAACGATTAATCTTATTTTTCTACTTTTTGGGGTCTTTACGGCGGCTTTCGACATCTACTAAAACTAGATTACGGGGGTTCCAAGGCGAGAGTTTGGAATGACGGACCGCTTCGACGACCAATCAAATGGTAGAAGACGGGGCCAATATGCTCCCTCGTCCAATCAGAACGTTTGTTGATTAATGTTTGAGCCACGCACACTTTACGGCCTTTCACAGGAAGATGTTTCTGAACCGGTGGATGCGCTGAAGTTCGAGAAATAAACAAAAAAAGAAACGTTAAAATTTTTTTTTTATTTTTAATTATTTTTAATTTAATTTTCATCTTCCGTAGTCGTTTTGTCACGAGTTTCAAGAAACAATTGTAAAGACTCTCCTGCCTTGTGATCCATTTCACTGCTAATCGGTGACACCGGCGTGTTATTAAAGCAACTTCATGAAAAACCTGTTTCGTCGCTTTTTTTTTTTCATCGTTTACTGTCGATATTTACATCCGCTCGTCTAACCTCTAACCGAGGATAGCATGGCGGCGGAGAAGCCTCCCGCGGGGCCACGCTCCCACGGCGGATCGAGATTTCTCCCGCACCTGGCTCGGCTGGGGGCCAACCCCGCGGCCGTGGCCTACTCCATGACCACCCTGGGAGCTGGCATGATGAACAGTGTATTCAGCTTCTACTACGTTAAACTGTTCCTCAACAAGTACAAGATCTCAGAGGCGGCCTTTCACCAGTCGCAGGTGAGTCGTATTGACACTGAGAATAATGTCTTTAAGATGCATGTGTAAAAATCTGCCTTCTTTAAAGTGGTAATCCGTCAGATTATTTTGTTGAAAAAAATCCAACACCCTACATTTGATATTTATCCCGTGTGTAGTGAGCTCGCACTTTGTAAAGAAACCGCCGTTCAATGTTCAGTATGTGCTCCTCTATATGCTGTTTCCATTGTTGCGTGGGGGGCGTGGTCCGCTAGCCTGGGAACCGGACCAATCTGCGAGCCCGCGTTTCATTTGCTCCGGCAGATTGGTCCGGCCACCCTCCCATTCAAACAGATTTCCACCCGACCGTTTTGTGGTCGGGCCGGTCGCAGTCGGCCGTTTTTTCCGTCGCTCGGCGCTAGGTTCCGCGTGTCGTCGCTCTGATTGGTTGTAGGTCTATCCAATTGGGTCGGGTTTCTGGCGCTAACCGGCGGGTATGCGGCCTACGTCACAGGTGTCGTTGCTCTGATTGGTTGTAGGTCTGTCCAATTGCGTCAAGAGACATTTTGGTCTGCGCCCGTTGGTAACGCCCCTCGGAAATCGAAAAAGAACGGAGAGGTTCCAGACGATGCCAGGCTAGGGGTTCGCCTTTCCAGGCAAGAATGCATTGACTGGGCAAGTGCAAGAAGTAAAAAGCAACCGTGATTAATTTGATAAAGCAGCGTAGCGAGTTGTGGTCAATATGGATGAAGATTCACTAAAAAAGAACAGCACCCTTGGATGACAAAATGCCCCCACACCACCTTAAGTGACCAAAAAAAACCCAACAAATCAATCGATCAGTTTGTATGTAATGTAAATGAACACACACAATTTCATGGATTGCCACTTCAAACAAACAACAACATCATTTCACTATCTTTCTCATGTTTCCCTCCACCAGGTTGTGTACATGGTGTGGAATGCAGCGAACGACCCTCTTTTCGGCTACCTACAAGATAACTCCAAAGTGCCCTGCTGCTCCCAGCGGCGCCTCTCCATCCTGTACGGAGCTCCACTTTACTCGCTGGCCTTTTTGCTGGCCTGGTTCCCGTGGCGATCCTACAGCCCTGGCGACTGGATGAGCGGCCTCCAGTTAATGGTGGCGCTGTGTGCGTTTGATGGAATGTTAACCTTTGTGTTGCTGGCGCAATGTGCCCTGTTTGCCGAGATGTCTGGGCACCACCAGAGCCGCTTAAGACTCATCAAGTACAACCAGGTGAGGGTGAGGATGTGGGTTTGTTGTGGATTATTCTGACTGACAAAGCTATGACCTTACATCAATGTTTTATACCCTTTGTAATAGAGTAGTGGCTGATTTGTCAACATTCTTTATCTTTTATCCATCCCAGGTTGCCTCTCTCATCGGTTCCTCCAGTGTACTGTTCTGTGGCCTCCTCTCTGGGAACATGGAGGACTTTTCGTCTTTCCAGAGCTTCACGGTGCTGATCGCTGTCCTGGCATGTGGCTGCATGATCTACACAGGCCTCCACAGCGAAAGCCGCTACGACTTCAAAGGCTCTCCACCATCTTCTCCAGAGTCCGCCGACGAGGCTTCTAGCCAATCACAACTTTCCCTCTCTTCCATAACATCCATGACGTGGCAGATCCTGACCAACAGGGACTTCCAGCGCTTTGTGCTCATGAACTTTTTCCAGGTCTTCATGTTGGCTTTCTTCAACAATTTCACCATGATCTTCACAGAGCACCTCATCCCTCCTGATGTGCTTCCGTCGCTGGCTAAGAGCATCATGTATGGAGCTGGTTTCATTTGTCCCCAGGTACAGTGCCCTGCAGCATGGCTGGGCGATGTTTTTATATTTGACATTTATATTTATTTACTTTCATGGTGTCATATTGTAATCAATTTATGATATTGGCATATTGCAATCAGAACCAGAATCTTTATTCAGCAAGTGTAATATGCACTGGGAATTTCCCTTGTTGCAGGTGCCAACATAGTACAATATTAATAAATATTAAATAAATACAAACAAGAATACAAACAGATATACCACAAGATGTACAGATAAACAAGAAAGAAAAAAAGTTACTTGTTTGATGACATTGCACAGTTTGCTAATCTCAATTAACAGTCATAAGAAAATATGTCCCAATCTTTTCAGGATATGAGGTCTGAAATACTTTTTTTTGAAAACTAGAAATAAAAAGTTGTTCAGATCAGTTGGAGTTCTTTAACACAGAGCTTTTAGCATATACTGCTCACCTCATACTGCTCATTAGGTTCATGTCAAAATGTTGAAGCAGAGATCCATTAAGGGGAATGCATCTATCCTGTTTTCTTTTTAACCAGGGTGCACTTGAAATGATGATGGATCAGTGACTAATTCCTTAATAATGAGTTATTTCTTCATCCCAGATGTTGGTGCTCAGTGGTCAGAGGTTGCTCCTCGGACTCGGCTACTACAAGATAATCCTCTTCACCTTCTACGTGGAGGCCGGAATGGCAGCGGTAATGCTGGTGCTGGGTCCTCACAACTACTACATCTTGGCAATTTTTCTCACCACAAACATGTAGGGAGAGATGATGAATCTGTTTCATATATTTCATTGTTGGATGTAGAGAAAATAGAAGTCCAGACTGTGTTGTTATCTCATATTTATATAATGTAATAAAATATGATTAATTATAAGTTATTGTGTCAATATGCGGACGATCTAATATTCATCAAATGTTGCTATATTTTTATCGCAATACTTTTCTCCCATTTTGTCTTGACAGGGTAATAATTCAGGCGGCCTTCAGTCTTTTCAACCTGCCTCTGGCTGACATCATAGACTCGGACTTACAGAAACACAAGCGCAAGTAAAACATCTTTCTTTTCTATTACTTTTATTAACTGGTATAATCTGATATAGTTATAGATAGAGTACTCAAGACTTATACTCAAGTCATCCAAGTGCCATTACGTCAAAGAGATATTAAATTAAGTATAGTAAGACATAGTAAGACGGTCCTGTTGTAAGAGTAAGATTATTAAGTCATTAAGTTATTAAGTTCATAGCCCACACTTATGGATATTAGGGGCCAAAAGACAGATCTGTCCAAACTAAAAACATTTTTCAATGTAATGAGAAGCAAATTGAGTAAAACTTGTACTGCATTGTTTACAAAATCTAATCTAAGTACTAAGAAAAGTTATATTTCTTCAATACATTAAGTTCCCTACTCTTTCTACAGTAAGCCACCCATCCATCACATACAAATAGAGCCCTATACCCTTTTTTAGGGGGTAGTAAAAATGTCATATCATTATTTTCTTTCACATTAGTGTTTGGCCATATTTTTATTTTATTAATACATATTATATCATATTAAGTTTTCGCTTTCATTTTTTCCTGAAATATTTTCCATTCCATTTTCATTTTGAATAATTTCTGATGCTGCTGGAGTATGGATTTGTTTAACGCAAAGTGAAAACATTAAACCTTCAAATATGATCAATTGCCCAGCGACACTCTGGTGTGTAGGCAATGTCACAGTCCTTAAACCTTTGTGTTTATTATTTAAAAAATAATAAAATCCAATCACTCCTTTCACGTTTTTGTAATGTCCAAGTTTTGGATGAAGTTTGACGAGCAGTGTATTGAAGATCCATTCATTTAAGTGGTTGGACTTCTCTTCTTGTTCTTCCAGATCTCCTCTCTCCTCCATGGTGTTTGGAACGAATGCGTTGTTCACCAAACCGGCTCAATCTCTCGCCCCGATGCTGGTGGTGACCATCCTCAACCAGTTTGGCTACGCGGAGCTGAAGGACGCGGCCCGGAATCCAAACTCACAGTAAAGATCATTTTGCGTTAAAAATTCTCACTCCTTTCAGACTAAGTACGTCTGCGTGTGATCGCCGAGCGGCATCGAGCGAGTGATTGGGATTTGGTGGGACGTCGACGTTAGGTGGGAGTAGGTCAGACTTGTGAAGGTTGAATTTCAGATTTATTTCTGGTCATTGAGATGATATTCAGGAATGTGGAAAACATGTTTCCTTTTAAAATACTTCTAATTCAGATTTCTCACATTAAGCAAAACTCAAGGAAATGAGGATGGATGGAAACAAACTCAAATTCTCAGGTAGTAGTAGTACTAATAGTAGGTAGCAATTCACATTACACCAGTGGTATTCAAACTTTCTTTGCAGAGCCCCCCTCCCTAGGATTTCAAGGATTTGAC
>OMKR01111088.1:0-11375 GCA_900302355.1 Cyttopsis rosea | reverse complement strand
GTTTTTATTATTATTATTATTATTATTATTATTATTATTATTGATGATGATGATGATGATGATGATGATGATGATAATAATAATAATAATAATAATAATAATAATACAATCTAGTATTAGAATTCGTAGACCCACTCAAGAGCCACAGTCACACAACAGTAAACAAATCAAAACAGAATTTAAAATGTGTGCCTCAAATTAAAACGGCATTAAGCTGGAGATGGTATTCGTGATTCCCACTTTCTTCCAGAATTACTGCATATTTGTCTCTGCTCTCGTCACGACTCCATGAAAAAAAAGGTCCTGATAAGTGAGGCGGCTATCAGAGTAAAGCTGTCTGCGGGCGACGGAGCGCTGATGTGATTGCAAACAAACTAATACAGCTGCAGCGCTTATCCCCAGTGCCCCAGATTCCAGTGGCTACAATGGGGAATCTGCTTGCAAACACAAGTTGTATTTGCCAAACAAAGTAGAGTGTTCATGAAATCGTCTGTAGTTGTCAAAGAAGTCTGTACTTGTCATGTTAAGTTGTGTTAGTAAATATGTCATCCCATTGAGATATCCAGTTCATTTGACAGGGAATGTTACGTTTTTAGAAGAGAATGTAGAAAGTTAGTAAGTAAGTTATCTATTGCTGGTTTATACAGCAATATTCTAATGTGTCGGTGCTGAATGGTTTGTGTGTTGTGTTGTGGTGGGACTTATTGGTGGTTTTATTATTATTATTGTTATTATTATTATTATTATTATTATTATTATTATTATTATTATTATCATATTATTATTATTATTATTATTATCATCATCATCATTATTATTATTATTATCATTATTATTATTATTATTATTATTATTATTATTATTATTATTATCATTATTATTATTATTATCATTATTATTATTATTATTATTATTATTATTATTATTATACCACCATTCCCCATTTTGGCTGGATAGAGGAAACACAACACGACCCCCACAGCTTCTCTTTGCCAAAACGGTCCAACATTTGAGTTCCATGTAATAATTAGAGCTGTAGCAATTTGAGCCAATCGGACACTTTAATCGCCGGCTGATCCATCCATATTTTAGCGGAAGTTTGAGCCAAGAGAGGAAATATTGCAATGAACGAAATGTGAATTGGGTGCATCTCCATCGGTTGGGTGGAGCCAAATTAACTGTCTACCTGATTTTTTATGCTCCAGTGTTCAGTGTCGATAAATGGCTCTTCTGCGTGAGGCGGATGTGTGTTATTCAACTATTCTGAGCTTATTCTGTGACTTAAAATGACATAAAATGAAGAAGTGTCACATTCCCATTCTTTGCTTAACTTCACTTCTTCAACTTACTTTTTTTTCTCTATTAGTGATAATGCCGCTTATTACAGGAATATTACACTATCGAATTAGTATTGTTGGTGATTGAAAGGAGAAAACGGTTGAAGATGCTGTCGATATGTGCAAAAGATGGCTGCAGGCGCAATGATGTGGATGGAGATTTTCATCATTTTGGGATGCGAGTGGGCAGGACTTGTGTCCTTGGGAACGTGAACCTATGAATAAAACACGTCTGCTCAATCGGCATTAAAATTGATTGTAGATTAAAGTGCAGACACGGGGGGAATGTTTTCATTTATTCTCTTACTTTGCATTTCAGTGACAAAAGATTTTCTGCCTTGGGATTTGGTGCCCGAATTCCTCCAAATTATGAGGTAAAAGTGTTTTCTCAACAATGGTTATTTTCTCCATCGTGCTTTGGAATACACTTTCCATTTATTGCTTCCTATTATTCTGCTTGACTTTCCTTTCATCTGAAGAATGTTACGTACACACACACACACACATACAGACACACACACACACACGATCTTATCTATCCCTGGTATTTTCTATTAAACAGGCTGGCTTTCATATGATCAATTTTCCTTGTGCCAAAATACCACATTTATAAAATATCACACAGAGTTAAAAGACACGACCCACTTTTCCCCTTCCCCCCCTTCCTTAGGAGATAACACAAAGTAAATAAGAATAACACACGGGAAATTTAAATATTGAAAATAATATGTAATAATATGCCTGTTGATGTTCTTTTGACATAAGACTGAGAGCAGCATTTATTTAGACATTGCTGCCCTGCAATGACTAGAAATAAAGGTTACCCACACAAACATGCACACAATATAAAATATTGCTGATTGGTCCTTTAAATCTATTTTTGTAGTTATATATACTAGTCTACATACGCTCTCACTACGTTAAACCTGCAGCCTGTTGTGTTTTTACCTCGTGAAGTGCTTTGTCTGACCGCTCTCTATTTCCCAAACCACAGGTTTCTCATGACTTTGCCATTAATTTCAACCCAGAAGATGATGAATGTGAAGGTAAAATGAAACGCTTTCTATTTTTTCGTGACGGTATGTTGAACTTAAAGGACCTTAAATCTGCAACATTTTGAGAAAAAAAATATTCAAACTCATTCTAATTCTGAATTCAATCTTAGAACTCTAACACATTTTTTCCACATGTCAATATTTATTTTTCATGTGGCCCAATTTATTTTCCGTAGAAAAAAATCTCCCTGCTTACATGTTAACTTTCTTCTAAATATTCTTTGGGCAATGTTTGCTTTTATTAGACAGTCTTTGTAAACAGCGAAGAGAGACAGAAAATATTGGGCTAGAGAGAGAGAGCGAGAGAGAGAGAGAGAGCGAGAGAGAGAGAGTGACAAGCAGCAAATGACCGCAGACTGGAGCAGAACCTGTGTCGCTTGGAGACATTTATCTGTTTTTCATGCATTTTGAAGTGCAAATCTTGCAGGCGTGTGTCGGGTGCGTGATGTGTCGGTTGCCTTCACCTGAACGTCGAATTTGTTTCTTTTTCTTTGGAATTTGACCGGCCGGGGCTCGCGACTGCTGCCGCCGGGGCTCCCGTTCACGGCCCTTCCGCAGGTTCACCTACGGAAACCTTGTTACGACTTTTACTTCCTCTAGGTTTGAGTCTGTTGCGTTAGCTCCGCCTCCCCTCTCTGGCGGACCAACCGCCGCTGGGTGACGGAAAACCCGGCACTAACTCGTGATTTTTCCCGGGAATGTCACCACAGACACCCGGTTCTTAACACTCAGAATACTGCAAATGCAAGGGGCTTTCATCAGTGGAACAGAGGCTCAATCACCTTTGTGTCGCCTCATTCGGCGATAGATAGAGACTTAACAGATATTTATTTAAATGAAAACCCTCGAGATTGTAGCTTCAAGTCTGCCGGGGGCGTCTTTCATTTTGCAACCCCTAAATGTTCCCCGTCAGAGTGCCCCTACGGATGTTATATTTGGAGGGAGAATTGTTTATCTGTCAGAACAGTACTCGTGGAAGTTCTGCGGTGCCTTTCATCTCCCACACACAACGCTGAACAGCAACTCATCAAACCGCGGCACTACGGAGCCTCCCGTCCCGGAGATGAGTTCAATCTATTGATGTTTCCTTTATTTTCGCCCTTTCTTCCCCTGGTTTCTTTGATCAGAGATCCAAGGCGTGGTCGAGGCGTATCAGAACTGCCTTCCTAAGATCCAGCTCTACGGCCCCACCAACGTGTCTCCCATCATCAGCAGGATAGGCAGGCTGTCGGCCGGCGACGGGACCATCAAAGACGCTTCCGTGAGTGTCCCCTTTCCGCTCGGTTAGAGAGGCGAGGATGTAATACCCTAACCCGCCGACCACGGTTTTACGCTCCTCCGGGGTAATAAGGCGCGGATTCCCTCAACAGCCAGTAAAACTGTTGCTTCATTAAACTGTGGCTACAAATAATGAAGTGGTGCTTTTCTCCCCCACAGAGCTTCTATTGACTGTTTCCATTTTCTGCCAGCGCTCTTGAAGTCCCTTCCTGAAATGGAGTTGAAATTGGATGAAAACTAGAGGATGATTTCCTTCTTGGCTATACTTGTTTACTTGTTGCTTCCTTCTTTTATTGTCAGTCGTTGCTGCCCATATCTCCCTTTCTGGAACCAGTGTTTTATTGTGCTGCATTCTCCACTCGCGCACATTTATGCAATGTACCCATTTAATATTGATATTGTGATATTGTGAGACGAGATATCGTTATTATTGATATCGGCGATAGGGCCGGAGTTAGGGTTAGGGTTTTGATGAGGGTTAGGATATCAATATTATGATATTACTATATCATTATGATATCAATATTGTTCTATGAGACTAAATATTGTCTATATTTTTATTTATTTCAATATTGTGATATAGTTAAATGTTGCCTTTAGCGTTGCATTACAATAACGTAATGCAGTTTTCTGAAGTTCATAGGCTGTTTTATTCAATACCTGCTTGGTCATAATAACCACATTACTAATGATTGTTTCTCAAATATTTCTTGCATGTAAATATCTGAGGAAAGCACTGATAGTTATCGCCCAAAATATTGTTGAATTATCCATTTAATTTGGTGTCTGTCAAAAATATTGTGATATTTGATTTACATACGCAATTTATTCACAAGCTTGGCCGTTTCTTGCCATATAGTATTATGTCTCTTTATTGTTTTTGAAAAGAGTTTGTACATTGTAAATGCTCTCTAAAAAAATTTAGGCCTCGTTATAAATTATATTGATGAATTGACCACCTTTGGTTATGGACAGGCCTTTGTAACGACCTTATTAGGAGTTATCTTGTTGTTAACTCCTAAGAAGGTCATTACAGGAATTTGTAACGACCTTATTAAGAGTTAACTTCCTGTAACTACCTTATTAGGAGTTAACTTCCTGTAACTACATTATTAGGAGTTATCTTGTTGTTAACTCCTGAGAAGGTAGTTACAGGCATTTGTAACGACCTTATTAGGAGTTAACTTCCTGTAACTACCTTATTAGGAGTTATCTTGTTTTTAACTCCTGAGAAGGTAGTTACAGGCATTTGTAATGACCTTATTAAGAGTTAACTTCCTGTAACTACCTTATTAGGAGTTAACTTCCTGTAACTACATTATTAGGAGTTATCTTGTTGTTAACTCCTGAGAAGGTAGTTACAGGCATTTGTAACGACCTTATTAGGAGTTAACTTCCTGTAACTACCTCATTAGGAGTTATCTTGTCGTTAGCTCCTAAGAAGGTAGTTCGAATGCATTTGAAACTACCTTTTTAGGAGTTAGCAACTAGTTAACACCGAAATCTTGTCCATGTTCATCCCAGCGATATCACATCCTGCTGATCCTCACGGACGGCGTGGTGACGGACATGGCGGACACGCGTGAGGCCATCGTGCGCGCGTCCTACCAGCCGTTGTCCATCATCATCGTGGGCGTGGGCAACGCAGACTTCACAGACATGCAGATCTTGGACGGCGACGACGGCGTCCTGCGCTCGCCAAAGGGAGAGCCCGTCCTCAGGGACATCGTCCAGTTTGTGCCCTTCAGAGACTTCAAAACGGTCAGTGGGTTTCCTCCTTTCCTTCTGTCCTCTTTGTGCCCTCGAGCCAGTGCTTTAGCCCCTCATCTTATTACATCTTATTACATCGTATTACTCGCTGTGTCCGGCGGATAATGAATGCCGCTTGGACGCTGCAATAAAAAAAAACAAGCACAAACAGGGAGCTTTTTTTTTTTCAGAGGTCTCCACCATCCCTCTCTTACATATTAATTCTGGGTATTTAACGGACAGCAGGGTTCGGGGACAATGTGGACAGACTGTGTTTTCGAAAGAGCAAATGCACGGCTTGCCTCGCCAGTTCTACAGATGGGCAATATGGGCTGGAGGGAATCCAGAGAGAATAAGAAAGCACTGGTCATGTTGCCACCCAGTTAGAGGTTGTTTGCTTGAAGTAATGTGGTTATGCTCAGTGCTTTGGAGAACATAGGCCTAGATGTGAATTTGAATATTGTCATAAATGTCATGTAACTTACAGTCACTCCAGGTTTGTTGTATATCACCAAGTTTTCTATTTTTGATTTGTTTTTTTGGTTTATTGCGTATTGCCAACTTTTTAGTATTTTTTATTCCCATTACTTTATTATTATTGGCTATAGTTTAGATGTGTGCTGTGTACCACAATTTTTCTTGCCGGGATAAATAAAGTATCTATCTAACAATAAATTATGCATTTCATGAAATATACAGTAGAAATACAGTAGTAATACTTTGCTCGTTAAAAATCTCTCTCTCTCTCTCTCTCTCTCTCTCTCTCTATCTCTATATATATATATATTTATATATATATATATATTATTTATTTATTTATGTAAAAAATATATTTATTTTATTTTTTATTTTTATGAGTTGCGTATCCTTTCCTTTCTGTTCCAAACCCTGCTCTGTCTGGCTCTGTTTCAACTCTCCGAGTGTCTTGAAGTGCTTGTGCTCTGTGTCGCAGGCCTCTCCGGCGGCTCTCGCCAAATGTGTCTTGGCGGAGGTTCCAAAGCAAGTGGTGGAGTACTACAGCCACAGGGCCATTCCCCCGATGTGTCCTTTAAGGGACTCGCCAACCCCCACGCTCAGCCCCATCGCCAACTCCCCGACAGAATAGCCGAATAATTCCTCTCCTCGGGGACCGCGGCCCAGCGCTCGGCCGGGTCCGACAGACAGAAAGAGGAAGGAAAAAAAAACGCAAAAAAGCGTGTCTTACTGATTTATTTTGGGGACAAGAACCTAACAGAAATTCTTTCTACAAGTCTTGTTATTCATTTTACTCATATTCGCATTCCCGATTTTCCGCAGAGACAACAAAAAGGGAACCTTGTGAACTATTTTTTTTTCTGCTCAGAACGGACCCATCTCTTCTTCATCATCTGGTTTGAGCAGCACGAGCGGGGCCCGGGTCCGCGTCCTGTTGTTTCAGGAAGCGTGCGGGACAAGCCTCCGAGTGTTAAATAATCAGGCCTTACGGGACCTCTCGATCCTGCAACTCAGCATCTCATCTGCTTTAAAGCTCCACTCCCCCCGCGACGGTATCCTCCGCGGTGTCTGCTCCTCCCCTTCTCCATCGCCACCCTGCAGCTACCTGCGGACGAGGCTGCGAAACCAGAGGCGTTTTAATTTGTACGGTAAATCAACGGAGTTAGACCTGGATTTATTTTGTTTTTAACCCCTTTGTTGCAACATTGCATTTGTCACTGGTGAAGTCTTTGGGAAATGTCGGTGTAGTTTGTATGAATGTCGCCGTATAGTCGTCACTCACGTACATGCCTGGTATCTGAGGTTCTGTCGGATATGTATCGGTGTTAAATAAGATTGCACGAGTGTGATAACTTGAAAGGAATAAAAGGGAAGTGTCTGTTATTATATTCATTGTTACAGAAGGTGTACAGACAGATGTTTCTCGCCAGATTGTCAAATCGCAGAGTGTTTGCGGGTCTCCCGATTTGGAAATGGACTCTCGTGAATCCGTTTTATTTTGAATTCTCTGGTGTTCCAGTGTGGCCACAGGAGGGATATATGTGTTGTTATGGCTCCAAGACCCGCCTGCATAGAAGGTAAAACTCCAAAAGTCGATTTCAAATGCGTCGATTATGTAGCGGAATCCAAATTTCATCAGCTACAGTTTTCTTTATTTGTACTTGTTTATATAATAGAACAAGCGCTTGTGTAATCGCCTACAAGTTCGAATGCAAATGGGCCGTCTGACATTTTTTCTATATTTCCTTCGAACAAAACCAGTCGACTGAAGACCTTCGAGAAAAGAAAATTTATTTTGACAAATATAAAAGCAGAATTTCTGCTAACAGTTATGTGAAACCTGACAAAAGTAATTAGGATCATCTACGTCTGGAGATGGGAAATACTCATATGGGGTTTTTTTTTTGTTTGTTTCTTTTCACAAGCGGCTATCTTCCCATCGCACAATGCAATAGAGGAAATATATTATATCATCAGGACGCATGAAATTTAATCTGCTGCTCCGTGGAGCTTCATCATTTCCGATGCTAAAAGATATACAGTACCTTTGACTTATATTCTCTATGACTTCTATTTTTTTGGTGGAGAGTGGATCAGGAGGCAGCGTATGGTCCTTCATGGTCATAAATGCAGTTAGTATGTAGCATGTTACCAGTCCCAAAATAATAATATGCCATTCAAAAAGAGGTTTCTTAGAGCCATTTTATGGAGCATAGATTTATTTTGGCTCAGAATACATATATTGTTCAACCCTTTGTTAAATTTTAAGAATTAACCATATAATATAATATATCATACAATAAATATTAACCTCCGCATTTATTAGAAGATCTATGAGCCTTCACTAATATTGTATTGTACTTTTAGACAATGGTGATAATGTTTGCCAACATTTTTTGTTCGGACAATCTTAAGGCTTTGGTAAATAATTATACAGTATTATGATAATAACATGAATTTAAAAAAGATTCTGGATAACACTGTCTTACTAATGTAAGACTTAAAAACTAAACGTTGCGTATGAGGGAGATCATGAGTTGAGTTTCAATATGCTAAATATCTTTTCCCCCTTCAGTATAAAGGTGGATATACCATGACTTTGCACAATTAATATTCAATGGATATATATTTCATTCATGCAAGTATAGAACTATCTACAAGCTTAACAAAAGTAGATATTTCTGTAAAACTGTGTTTTTAAAACCAGTGAATCAGCAAAGTAATACATCCTGAAAACCTAAAACCACATTCTAACACTTAGTCCTGGTTGGACAAGAGGCATTTCATAAGGGCTGATGGAGAGTATCATAAAATAATTCTACCTTTTCCTTGGAATTGATGGCAATTCCATCTGGAATTGATGGAATTTTTTCTAAATGGATTCCAAAAGTATTCTGAAAATCAACACGATAAAGTAATTGTACAAATTTATTT
Source organism: Cyttopsis rosea (assembly GCA_900302355.1). Taxonomy (NCBI): domain Eukaryota; kingdom Metazoa; phylum Chordata; class Actinopteri; order Zeiformes; family Parazenidae; genus Cyttopsis; species Cyttopsis rosea. The sequence continues at coordinate 2,548 of OMKR01111088.1, read as the reverse complement.
ATTTATTTATTTATCTATTTATTTATTTATTTATTTATTTATTTATTTATTTATTTATTTATTTATTTGCTTATTTGCTTATTTGCTTATTTGCTTATTTGCTTATTTACTTATTTATTTACTTATTTATTTGACCTATTTTATTGCCTTACAGCTGATGCCCACAACGTGTCAGGAGAGAATGAACAAACAAAACGCATCCATACCATAACATCAAGACATGCATGTTAGGAGTTAATACTGTCTGTGCCCCTGACCAACACACTGGCGAAAGAACTGGAGTTGGTCCCCGGGCGCTGCACCGCAGCTGCCCACTGCTCCTAGGGTATAGGATGGGTCAAATGCAGAGAACAAATTTCCCCCAGAGGGATTAATAAAGTATACAAAAATAAAAAATAAAAATACATCACACAAGAATCCAAAACAAAGTCTGTAAAAATAATTTCCCCCAAAAAAACTCCATGTATTGACGACAGGAACGGCGTCAGGTTGACGAGTTCTCCTCCTGCATCCAGGGTCCACCGCCTCCCCGAGATGTCTGGATTTGAACGGGCGGTATGAGATCAGATAAATCAGAGTGAATCCGGATTTAAATCTAACTTTAACTTTCTTTGATTCCACACTTTAGAGTTTCGAAATCGAAATAATTTCCCAAAATCGATGCAATGGAACCCAGAATCAGCTCTCTCATAAAAGTCGTACTCTGTTGTCTCAAACTACCATTTCTGGATCGTGGGCCTGGGAATTATGCTTATTTAATGTTGTTTATTATTCAGCATTTTCTAATGGTTTTAATGACGACCACATCTTCTTTTTACATTTTTCCTAACTCTTACATTTCGTGTACATGGCTGATGGAGACACAAGATACCAAACCCACGTCCCTCAAATTCGGTCGAAAAGTCCAGATCTTCCCCCCCAATCCAACACGATTCTTCTGTCAGGACTCCACCCCGCTTAAGAGCTCGGGCGACCGTCCTAATAAGCGCAAAACACCGATCAATCGCTTTCGAATTGACCCCAAAGTCGCCGGGCTCTGCTCCTCAGAATCCCTTTGAAAACCCAAAGTGTGGAGCGGCGGTGGCGGCGGCGTCACGGTCCCTCGATCCCGCAGGAACGGATCCGGAGCTCAAACTCAATTTCCTGAATAGAAATTATTTCGAACGCACCTGACACGAGGGTCACTGTTAATAATGAATGGTATTTTAATGTTATTTTTAAATTTTTAAATTTTCTTTCATTTGGATTTGCATATGGCCTCTGCCGTCCTTGCTCATGTTTTCTGTCCAAGAGTTGGAAGCAACCAACCAAGACGCATGGATATGGTCGTTTCGAGGCTGTAAAATCAACGTGTCGGTAAAGTGGGATGCCGCCTGTTACAACCTCCATAGAGCGACATCCATCTCCCTCAGAGATCTTCTCTTTCCACTTTGTTTCTGATTAAATGAAACTTTCGCCGTTTACATCGACCACGAAATCACAAATGAATATGGACGAGGGGGGTCAGCACCTGTCTCTGTCGCTCGTTGACTTTCATCGGAAATGTAAATGGGTCGCAAAAGGGTTATTTTTTTATATTGAATGTTAGATTTTACAACAAATTGTTCATTTTATAATTTAAGACCGAATGCATACAACTTTCCCTTTGCCATCAGACAGAAAAAGCGTTTTCCCTCTTATTCCATTTTATTTGGAGATACTGACAGTGAACTTTATTGGACTGTAATATATGGTTTTTTTTAAGTAAATATACAACCACCAGGATGCTCCTCCTGCTCCATTTGAATATATTCATCTTCACATTTATACTGAATACGGTATTTGAGCACAGACAGAGAAGTGAAGAACACTTTTTGTGCAAATGTCCTCCAATAATGCATTATGTCGAGTCCTACACACCTGGAACTGGAGATTTGACCGAAAATGCAATGTAATGTAAGCACCATTTACCGAGCCTAATTTAAAAAAAAATTGAAATTATGTGCATTGTGTTATTGTTGGGAATCCATTATTTTTTCACCATCGTTTCCATAACAATAGTGCTCTCAAACAGCGGAGACCAGGACAGTCACGCATTGGGGATTAAGAAACGCTCATTTCCCCTTATCTCCTCTTGCGCCACTGTCGCAGAAAATTATAGCTTTTGCAAAAAGAAAATGGAAAAAAAATGGCTAAAACTTTTGTCATTTATTCATCTAATATTGGCAAATACAAAATCTTTGTTTCTGCAACCCTGGCTGATTCTGAGAATTCACCGCCGTTCTGGTGAAACTGAAAGTGAAAACTCGCTTGTGCAACATTTAGTGAATGATATTTTATTTCTGAAAAAAAAAACGAAAAAAAAATAAATAAACCTATTTTATTGCATGAGTGATTTTGTTGTTAAACTGTATTGTACAGTAAATTCCTTTGGATGATATCAAATGGTAATATGCAAGCCTGCATTTGCACAAACCTCTGTCCATGTCGTGTTTGATCTTCAGGAAAATAAATCCAGTCATTTAAATGTCACAGAGTCTCTGGCGATTCTGTTTCCCGTGAAAACAAA
>OMKR01111087.1:0-21126 GCA_900302355.1 Cyttopsis rosea | reverse complement strand
TAACCATCCCTCCTTTTTGACAGATGATCCTTACCATAAGTCAAACAAACAAAGGCAATGAAATAAGGTTAATTAGAGAAAAAGATTATGTATGAGGGAGATCACTAGGGGGGAATATGTAGTGTCTGATGTTCTATATATTTGGTGATATCTGATGATATAAGCTTTGATCTAAAACAGTGAGGACATAGCCGAAATTCCAGTGGGGTGTTGGTTAGCTTAAACAAAAGGGAGGCCCCAGGGGGTTTCTGGACTGAGAGTCAGATAAGAAAGCCACCTAACCACACCGCCTCTTTATTGGGGGTTGTATGTGAGGGCGAGGGTGAGTTAGGAATGTCAGAGGAGTTACCAAATGGTTGGGGGTTTTATACCCCTGGTGTAGGAGGCTTTATAAGCCTGAGCAGGAGAGATTAGGTCAGAACATGGTTTTCAGGCCTTCGACGAAGGTGTTCTCCCCCATGATATTTTTAATTGGGTTGATGCTGAACTTTTCTGTAATAAAATAAAGCTTTATACAATCAAGTCGGCGTCGGCGGAGATCCTTTCCACCATCATCATCACATCACCATTGAAGGCAGACACAACAGTCTATTATATAACATAAACCTGATGATCAGAGGCAATATGATCACAATTTGTTAGAATTTTGTGGTGAGGGCAGTATATTTTACTTCCTTCCTTAGTCCTTAAATGAGGTAGTTGGTGCTACTGAAAGATGAACCAATATTGACGTTCCACAGGTTATCCAAATGATAAGTGTATTTTGATGGTTATTAGGGTTCAAACCCCAAAGCGGTAGAACCCGTTTGATTATCTGCCGGTTAATTTTTTTTCTTTGTTATCTTATGCTGCGTCGGAAATAACATCTTATACATCTGCGCAGTGTCGGATAGTGTCTAAAGTACACAGCTGCGTCAACCCCGCCAGCACCGAGTCAATGTATTATTATGAACATATAATCAAATGGTTCTATTATAGAAATGTTACAAAAATGTTTGTATGCTGTCAATTATAGTTCTTCGAAAACCGGAATTGGCCAGAATCGGCAGGTTAGAATGGGCCAAGAAAATTGCAATCGGTGCATCTCTAATTTTAAATCTAGGAGAGCCGAGATAGTTAACTACTGAGGTTAATGTAAATTGGGAAACTGTAAGAAGTCAGGGGCTTGCCCATTCAATAAAAAAAGTGGACAGGATCGTTATACTAAGCTGCTGGTTTTAATGTGAATAATGCTGAGCTACTGGAGTACTAAACTGTAAAAACAAACTTTTGGGACCAGCGGTTCCGGTGCATGGCCCGGGACCTCCTTGGAGGTCCTGACTGCTGTAGTGTGCCGAGAACAGCCTACTACTCCTCCATATCAAAACATCAATTTATCAAATCAGGCTCCTTTTTCTTTCTTTTTTTTCTTATGAATACAATTAACCCAAACCCAAATTTTTCACCCATTCGCCTTCACACCGTGGGCTAGGCCCTCCAGACTCTGGGCGAGTGGTTGTCGGGGCCTCCACCGTAGTGGTGCGTGGTTTGGGGCCAGTGGGCCCAGCAGAACCGGGATCATGGCCGAGGACCTCTGCGAAATTTCCCCGGGTGCCATGGCCTGGCCCAGGGGGCTAGGTCCTCCAGACTCGGGGCGAGTGGTGGCTGGGGCCTCTCCAGTAGGGGTGCGTGGTTTAGGGCCAGTGGTCCCAGCGGTTCCGGGGGCATGGCCTGGGACCATGGCCCGGGACCTCCGGACTTTGACCAGGTGCCATGGCAGATTGGTCTCACTCCTTCTTTAAACAGAATTAAACTAGCTAAAACTCGCTTGTTGCTGCTCGCGGCTTTAATTTTGGGCAATTGAGCTGCTTCCTTCTGTTGAGCGCAAAAAGGCTTGGAATTGCCGCTTGTGGGTATATTTAAAGATTGACATAGTAGGAAATTGGAACTCCACTTGCCGATTAACTGTCTTGCATAAAATGGCATACAAATACCCTCTGCTGATAGCATAGTTTAAATAAGTAAATATATAAATTATAGAATAAGCACCATGGAATTCTAGCCAGTGATTAAGTTGCTCCTGAGGACAGTGTGTGATGGCTATTTTGTTTTATAGTCTTGGAATAGCCAGCCATATTGCCATCATCAATAATACTCATACCTCTATTGATTTCTGTGTTACTGAAATGTATGGATTGCTACTTTAATATGGTGGGACCGAGGGGAAAACATGCAGGTGGTGTCTGGAATCCGCTTCCCAGGGAAGTGCAGGTGGTGTCTGGGATCTGCTTTCCAGGGAAGATTCTTTTTGTTTAGAGAACTGCCTGTGCAGACAGAAATCGTCTGTAACAAGCGTTTTTTTCCCCACTTTGTCCTTGGATCTGTGACTTGAAAGTATGTGTGTTTCCCTGTTTCTTTGGGACATTTTGGAAGACGCTGCACTGACCACATCTCAGCAAGTGTCTATGTTCCCGGTATTTGTATCTAAAGTATCTAAAATAAGCGTAAGTTTAGACAAGGAGTTGTTGTGTAATCTATACTTTATTGATTTATCTCACACATGGGTACATCCGATTAAAATTCTAGAAAATCTAGAACTCATTGTGGTAAACTGATGAAAATGCCTCTTCATCACAAAACACTTCAACATACAAGCAAAGAAGTACTGTTCCAAACAGTATGTGAACACAAATAGATGCTCATTAGAATGCAAAGACAAACACTGGTGGTCCTGGTGGAGTGAGTCGTGCTTTGAACGAAAGATTAGGGTAAGTACCCAAATCGCCCTCTCGCCCTCTATGCCCTCTCCCAAGACAGCTCCAACAAAAAAGCATTAGTGAGGAAGACATTGGCCTAGAACCTTGGGCTAAGAAAAGTATGAGAGGCCTAGCCTACATTCCAAAAATGCCAGACTCACGAGACAACTACTAAATTGAAGCTGAACTAGCCGGCATACTCACTTACATCGTCAGTGTGAAGCAGAGTGTATTGGATGCAGAGCATAAGCTAGAGCCATTGCAGAGCAACCATGCTAAAGTTGAGAAACAAGTTAGCAAGCAGCATTTTCCAGGTAGTAGACTTCCTGGAAAACTAGGTGTAACTAGGTGTAATAACCTACAGCTGCTCAACATCCCTGAAAGCATGAAAGGAAACATCAATCTACAAAGAGTGCGCCGACTGGGTCAAGGCGAGGGTACAAACCACGAAGCATTGTCCTGATGCTGCTTAGATTTGAGGACAAACAGACTTCTCCAGGAATCAAAGAAGAAAAAGGAACTGTCCTACAAGTCGGAGAATTTGTTCCTGTTCCAGGATGACCCAGAGGAGGTGTACAGACGGCTAGAACAGTATTAAAGCCGTACTAGACCAAAATTCCCCCACCACCCATTCCCCCTCTTCTTGCAAATCAGACTGATTACAGTTGCTGCTACAATACCTGATCTCCAACTGTGAACTTGTTCCACTACTTACAGGCAATTAATGGATAAATTGTAGCCTAATAACATGCATACTGTGTTTGTGGGTCTAATGTCAGTGTATGTTTGGGCCCATCCATGATGAAAATGTTTTGTTCATTGTCAGAACTGGTTAGTTCCTTTTGAGAAATGAGGCATTGTGGTGATACACAATTGATAGACATTCACCAGGGACAGCTGTTCCTTTAAGGGTTCATGTTTTAGGCAGCCAACCAGCAGCAAGGAGATAGCTGGTTGGTGGTTAGAGAGGAACGAAAGGAGGGGTTTGGAGGCATGCTCGCTAGCTGCAGAGAGAGTTGTGTTTTTGATTTTCGATGTGGGAGTAAAGAACGACTCGGCATACTTTCGCCTCCCGTCTCATCATTTCGGCACTCCCACAGCATTTTTGTTTTTACTACTCATATGTAAATTTGGAAATCATTATTATTTAAAGGATGGTGAATGACATTTTTAATTGCTGTTGAATGAAATGTAACTATCACGGAATGTGGGCGGGATCATGCTCCAGAAGCTATCTCTCAAAACTAGACACAAGAAGCCGGTAACCTGAAACCAAAGTGGATGGCCTGGTGTTTCTTTCTTCATTCAATAGGTGTAGCAGAGGCCTTGCCATTTTCATACATAAAATGAAAGGCCATGTGTATTGCTGAATTCAAAGGTTTATTTGGAAGGTTGGTATGTACTCTTAGAAGGGTTTTTGTACAACAATCAAGTGGTTATTGTCAGCATGTATGGGCCTAACAGTAATTATATTCCGTTCTTCAATAAGATTAGCTCTAAGCTCTCTCAATATCCAGGGAAGCCAATTATTATGCTGTGTGATTACAATGCACTACATTACGTCTAGGTTGCGAAGGCAACCATGGTTCCCTGAGAAGGGACCAGATTTATTACTCATGGGACTGATCGACAGATCATGTAATCCAATTGAAGACTCTACATTCACGCCGAATGGCAGAGGAAGTAACAACGCTGTGCTCCTGTCCCACCCCCCCGCGGGGGTATGTAGCACAGCTCACCTTCCTCTTTTCGCTGCTGAGCACCTCGGAGCAGCACCGTACCGTACTGTACCGCAGCGCAGTAATACTGTAGATCTGGTCCTTTCTCAGGGAACCATGGTTGCCTTCGCAACCTAGACTTTCTCTATCGCAGGGATTGCGATCTATTACTTATGGGACCGTATACCATCACGCGACAGTATGGTGATCCCCCGAGGAAGGTCCACATAATAACGTACCCCCCACTGGAGTATCTGTCTGACATGCCAGCGGACATGTGAGGAAAAGTGTTGTGGGATATTTTCCGTAGCACCCACATAATCAAATCTAGTAACGTCCAACATGTAAAACTGCACAAATGTGTGTGGGAAGCTCCAAGAACCGGCCGACATATATCCTCCACCAACGACCCCCTAAAGAGGGCTCATGAGGAGGACATTTCCCTAGTGGAGTGTGTGTGCATGCCCTGTGGGGGCCTCCAATGAGGCTCCTGTAAGCCAGGCCTATGAGCCAATGAGCCAATCATTCCTTGGATAGGGGCCTACCCTTTGCCTATGCGGCGAAGCACACTAAAGTCCTTAGTGCTGTCAACATACAGTGGAGTGGAGCATCAACACTGGAGAGCCCGAACTGGGCAAAAACTGTTAAGCCTCTCTTGTGCCACAGACTCAAAAGGCAGTGGGGAGAAGGCCCACTAACTCAATGACCTGACCCCGAAATGGGGTGGTAATGATGTTCGGAGTGAAGGATGCGTTAGGACACATGACCACTTCATCTCCTCTACCCACAAACTGCATGCAGGATGGGTGGACTGACAGTGTCTGCAGCTCACCTACTCATTTCACCGAAGTGAGCAGCAGCAATAAAGAAGAAACAGTCTTGATGTCTGCGGTGTCCAGGGACTCAAATGAAGGCCCTGACAAGGCCTGTAAGACTACCAATAAATCCCAGGTAGGGATCAAAGATGCTCGGGCTAGGTGAAAGTGCCGCAAGCCCACCAACAAACACGACACCAGTGGGTGACACCAGTGCCTGGCGTGAAGCCATCCCAAGTCTACATGACATGCTGAGGTTGCTGCCAGATAGACCTTAAGTGTAGAGGCCGCTTTTCCCTCCGCAAATAGTCCCTGTAGGAACTCCAATATTGGTCCTATAGGGTAGTTGGGAGGGGCGTGTCCCCATTGGTCACACCACTGGGCAAAAATACCCCACCTCAGCGTGTAGAGGGCGCCCTGGTGCTCTGTATAGTGGTGACCACCGGATCTGACAGGCCTGATGCTAGGAGCTTCTCCCTCTCAGGTACCAGGGCCGGAGGCACCACATCGTTCCGTGCGCCTGTGTGAGTAGGTTCCATTGGAGGGGAAGCTCCCACAAGGTACCCACACACATGTCTCACAAACCACGTGTGGCTGGGCCAATAGGGAGCCGCCAGCCACAGTGACAGGTTGTCCTCCCACACTCTGTTCAGCAATGGCTGGATGAATGCCACAGGGGAAAAGCGTAGAGCGGCGCCTCTGGCCACGGGTGGGCCAGTGCGTCTACCAGAACATGTCAGCCTTTGAGGGCTGGCAGGAAGTGTTGAAGGGATAATAACACTGTGTGAAGCTCTAACACGTTTATGTGGTGCTTTGCCTGTGTCGCTGTCCACTGTCTGTTGACTGTCGCATCATTGTAGATGGCTCTGGTGATGGTGGAGAGGTATGATACACTCCCCAGTGTGGGTGCCACACAAAGGAACAGCAATTTGCACCAGCAGGTCAACAGGCAGCCACAGCTCCAGCCCTCTCCCGACTGGCAGCAGCAGCACCCAGGACGTCCAGTGGAGGACCAGGGGAGAAGCAGCCGCAACATGCAGCTAGCTGCTCCTCCTCCATGCAGCCACCGCCAGGATCGTCAGCAGCCCAGCAGCCAGGCCATCCCTCCAAGCAGCCCCTACAACAGCCCAGCCCAGCTACACCGCCATCAGCCAGCACAGTAGCTCAAGGCGGGGGGAGGAGGGGGTAGTTTGGCTTGTCGCACTGGGGGACGGTCACCCATGGACCGTACTGTTCCGGGTCTTGTTATTTTTTTGGACATTTTTGTTTTGTTAAGGTATGGGAACCCTGTTTCAGAGTCCAGGCATTTTTTTCTCTGCTTGTTGGGGCTATATGGTTTGAGCGGCCACGCCTGTCTTGGGTCAGGTTGATTGGACCTGGGAGCAGGAGTGTCTGCACACCTGTTGCTCATCAGAGGAATTGATGAGCATAGGTTTAAATCACCCATTCCCACACAGAGAGAGAGAGCCCTTGTCATGACATGCGTTCCATCTGCTCCTGGCTTGTAACATCTTGCCAGTCTGCAATCAGCCGGTTTGTCCTCACCATCTTACCTGTGTCCCTGTGTTAGAGAGCCCTGGAAAAGCCACTTGGATGGCGTGTGGCAGGTGGTAGTGGCAGTAATGAAAGCCTGAAGGGGAGTATGAGGAATCTGTAGGCTTTCCCCTGGAAGGCAAAGCGCAGATATTTTCTGTAATGAGGGTGGGTGGAGATGTGAAAAACATCCTTCAGATCTAGTTTCACAAACCATTTGTTTGGTTGAATAAATCTCACCAATTGACATGCGGTCAACATCTGAACTTTTATTTTCATTAGATGCTTGTTTAACATTCACAGGTCTAATATCGGGTGAAAGTTCATGTCTTTTTGTGTTGTTATGCGTGCCCGCTCATTCTGCAGGCCCACGGGTCCGTTATGCACGCGCTTTGAGCCTGGGTACCCTGTGGGCACGCCGGTGTGGTCCTCAATAGGTCGGACGCATGCCCGCTCATGGCCAATTGTTGCCTCAGAGGTGATATGTTCTGATAAAAATTCCCCCCTGGTATGGCATGACACAATAGGATTATGGGGGTTGAGTTTCACACACTTTATTGTAGAATATGTACAGTAATTGGAGGTGGTGCTTTGTGGTACTGTGGGGCCCTGTGTTCAGTGAGCTGGCGTTTATAACAGGGGAGGGGGCATGTGATTCACACACTTGGTACAAACACTTGGGCATATACAGTCAGGTCCATAAATATTTGGACATTGACACAATTAACCACCACAATGGACTTGAAATGAAACAATCAAGATGTGCTTTAAGTGCAGACGACTTTCAGCTTTAATTTGAGGGTATTTACATCCAAATCAGGTGAACGGTGTAGGAATTACAACAAATTTTATATGTGCCTCCCCCTTTTTAAGGGACCAAAAGCAATTGGACAATTGGCTGCTCAGCTGTTCCATGTACAGGTGTGTGTTATTCCCTCGTTATTTCATTCATATTTCCTTTACAAGGAGCAGATAAAAGGTTGAGAGTTCATTTCAAGTGTGGTATTTGCATTTGGAATCTGTTGCTGTCAACTCTCAATTTGAAGTCCAAAGAGCTATCACTATCAGTGAAGCAAGCCATCATTAGGCTGAAAAATCTAAGCAAACCTATCAGAGAGATAACAAAAACATTAGGTGTGGCCAAATCAGAATTCTTTCCCTGGTGAAGAAAAACCCATTAACAACAGTTGGCCAGATCAAGAACACTCTCCAGGAGGTAGGCGTATCTGTGTCAAAGTCAACAATCAAGAGAAGACTTCAACAGAGTGAATACAGAGTGTTCACCACAAGATGTAAACCATCGGTGAGCCTCAAAAACAGAAAGACCAGATTAGAGTTTGCCAAAAAACGTTTTGCCTAAAAGAGCCTGTACAGTTCTGGAACAACATCCTGTGGACAGATGAGACAAAGATCAGCTTGTACCAGAATGATGGGAAGAGAAGAGTATGGAGAAGGGAAGGAACTGCTCATGATCCAAAGCATACCACTTCATCAGTGAAGCATGGTGATGGTAGTGTTATGGCGTGTGCCCCCCTTAAAATTTGTTGTAATTCCTACACCATTCACCTGATTTGGATGTAAATACCTTCAAATTTAAGATGAAAGTCTGCACTTAAAGCAGATCTTGATTGTTTCATTTCAAGTCCATTGTGGTGATGTACAGAGCCAAAATGATGAAAATTGTGTCAATGTCCAAATATTTATGGACCTGACTGTATGTGGGCGGAAGCCACTCTCCCACTTCTGTGTCCTGGTCTCTGCCATACGCCTGCCGCTCCATGGTTGGGTAGGGGCTGTGTGTTTCTTTACATGTCATGTGGCCCATCGCCTCGCCAAAGGCATCAGTGCGGCACACCAGAGTATCCAGGAGCGGCAAATTGTCCTGGTCCTGAAGTATTTCTTAATACTTCAGTGTCATACTATCTGACAAGGTTCTTAGAGTTTTAACTGAGGATACTAGCACTACAAAATACTCTGGTTCTGATCCAACAGACTCCATATGTGCCTATGCAAATTATTTTGTTTTGTTTTGTCTGTTGATATATTCTTTCTGACTAATGAGGGCCTGAGCCCGTACCGGGCAAAGCCCTATTGGATCTGTAGGAATTATTTTTTAGGGCCTGAGGCCGTACCGGGCGAAGCCCTATTGTATCTGTAGGAATTATTTTTATTAGGGCCTGAGCCCGTAGTGGGCGAAGCCCTATTGTATCTGTAGGAATTATTTTTATTTATTTATTTCTCCGAAAAGGATGGCCTTTTGGCCCCCCTAAACGTGCCCCAAAAGTCACCAAATTTTGCACACAAGCCAGACCTGGCGAATAATTTGATATTTTATAGTTTGCATTAATGGCCGGGGCAAAATGGCTCTCTAGCGCCCCCTAGCGCCCCCTAAAATATGGCGCCACTCGCTCCAGATTGACATAGATGCACCAAATTCGCTACACATGTACAACATGTCAAGACGCACCAAAAAGTCTCTTGGACCAATACCCTACCACCAACAGGAAGTCGGCCATCTTGAATCACATGACCGATTTCTTGCCATTTCCACACTTCGTATTTGAACGAACTAGTCCTAGGAATTTTATCGCACCCACTTTTAATTCACACAAAATCATCTTCAGACATTGGAGATGAAAAGTTATCAAAAGCTTTTCCCTACGTTATTCCTGGTTGCCGTGACGACGCCGCAAATTTCGGTGCTTCGCCATCAAACAGGAAGTTGTTATAGCTCCAGCATACTTTGTCCAATCGGCACCACATTTCTCTTGCTTCATCATTGACCCGCCCTGAACACAACTACACACCCATATTGACTTACAGTCATAGCGCCCCCTACTGGCAACAGGAAGTAATTACACTGTCACAAACATCATCCAATTTACATGAAATTCACATGGTGTGGTGTACACATGATGGTGCGAGGGCCCGTTCATCGCTGCTTGCAGCTTTAATTAGGGCCTGAGCCCGTACCGGGCGAAGCCCTATTGTATCTGTAGGAATTTATATTTATATTTTTATTTATTTATTTCTCCGAAAAGGATGGCCTTTTGGCCCCCCTAAACGTGCCCAAAAAGTCACCAAATTTTGCACACAAGCCAGACCTGGCGACAAATTTGATATTTTATGGTTTGCATTACACTGGCAACAGGAAGTAATTGCACTGTCACAAACATCATCCAATTTACATGAAATTCACAGGGTGTGGTGTACATATAATATACAGCAACATGTCAGGCTAATACTGCCTCAAGGTCATAGCGCCACCTGCTGGCAAGACGAATAATTGCACTGTCACAAACATCATCCAATTTACATGAAATTCACAGGGTGTGGTGTACATATAATATACAGCAACATGTCAGGCTAATACTGCCTCACAGTCATAGCGCCACCTGCTGGCAAGACGAATAATTGCACTGTCACAAACATCATCCAATTTACATGAAATTCACATGGTGTGGTGTACACATGATGGCGCGAGGGCCCGTTCATCGCTGCTTGCAGCTTTAATTCTTTATTTATTCTTTTTCTTTTTCTTGTTATTTATTTCTCCAAAAACGATGGCCTTCTGGCCCCCCTAAACGTGCCCCAAAAGTCACCAAATTTTGCACACAAGCCAGACCTGGCGAAAAATTTGATATTTAATGGTTTGCATTAATGAGCGTGGCAAAATGGCTCTCTAGCTCCCCCTAGCGCCCCCTAAAATTTGGCGCCCCTCGCCCCAGATAGACATAGACAAACCAAATTCGCTACACATGTACAACATGTCAAGACGCACCAAAAAGTCTCTTGGAGCAATACCCTAACACCAACAGGAAGTCGGCCATATTGAATCCCATGACCGATTTCTCGCCATTTTCACACATCGTATTTGAATGAACTAGTCCTAGGGATCTTATCGCACCCACTTCTAATTCGCACACAATCATCTTCAGACACTGGAGATGAAAATTTATCAAAAGCTTTTTCTTACGTTATTCCTGGTTGCCGTGACGACGCGGCCAATTTCGATGCTTCGCCATCAAACAGGAAGTTGCTATATCTTCAGCATACTTTGTCCAATCTGCACCAAATTTTTCAGTCTTCATAAGACTCCTGCCCTGAACACATCTACACACCCATATTGACTTAGAGTCATAGCGTCCCCTACTGGCAACAGGAAGTAATTGCAATGTCGCAAACATCATCCAATTTCCATGAAATTCACATGGTGTGGTGTACACATGATATACAGCAACATGCAAGTAATAAAAGCCGTACGACTGCTTCATGCCCAATGTCCACGGAGGTGCGAGGGCCCGTTCATCGCTGCTCGCAGCTTTAATTTTAACTTATTTTTGTAGCCTGTATATTTTTTAGATTAGAATATTCTTTAGCCTGTATATTGTTAGTCTTGTACATTTTTAGCCTGTATATTTCTTCTAGCTTATATATTTTAGGGTTTAGAGAGAAATGCAATTTCAGTTCTCTGTATGTGTGTACACATGTAGCAGAACCGACAATAAAGCAAACTTTGACTTTGACTGACTATGACTAGCATGGCATTGCCAGACCAATTCGCAAATGCTTATTAGTTTGGAACCTCTTGTTCATTTTCGATTTCCAAGGGGCGTTTTCACCAGGCGAAGACCAAAAGGTCTCTGGACGCAATTGGATAGACCTGCCAATCAGAGCAAACGTGTGACGTAGCGCTGAGCAAAGGAAAAATGGTGTCAGTTGTTAAATTAAACTTTTACCAAATCCTGTTGGAAGTATGGCAAACATATCTTTCTTATCAACAAAGGCTATAAGTGCAGTTGTTTGTTCTTCTTTTAGAGAAAATATACCGTCCAGTTTGCTTAATACTGTCGTGATAGCGGATTCAACAGACCGTTCCACATCAGTGGCAGCCATCTTGGTAAGGTATCATGCTCTGCCTCATCATCGGATCAAACCCGCCCCATATTAGATAAACTGTTGTGATCGGCCCGGCCATTTCCAGGCTGGTTTGAATGGGTGGGGGGCCAGACGTACAGTATCTGCCAGAGCAAATGAAACAATCGCATATTTGTTCGATTCCATAAGGTTTCACTCAAAAACCGAATAGCCTCCTATCTGATTCAATGCATCTCTTATTACGATATAGATCAAGCCTATGCAGTCTGCCCCATCTCAGTTATAAATGATGCAATAGCCCTGTCACAAATCTGCTTTGCCCCGGTTTAGCACCCTAAACATTCAAGAACAATTTTATTTTTTAGAATTTTCTACTTTTTTTTTAAATGAACTACCATTATGTTCTAATTCTGATAACTATTCACACTGGCTGTGTGTATATGCTAAAAATATAATGTGATGTAATACTGTGTTCCATTGAAGTTAGACTAAAATCTGACCTTCTACTAAGTGCAAAGGTACGACTGTTGAAAGAGTAACTATCAGGTAATTTTTATGAATTTGAATTAATTAATTTATTAGTTATCAATCTTGGGCTTATGGAGAAGATTGTTTAAAGAAAATAAAAATACAGACTGGAAGGGCAAAAATACAGATAATTGCCTTTTTTGCTCTAAAAAATTAAGGGAAGACTTAATCGTCACAGTATAACACCAAGTCAGTTAAACTTCACGGATTTCAATCTGTCCATTTAGGAAGCACAAGTGATTGTGAATCAATTTCACCTGCTTTGGTGCAAATGAAATTGACAACAGGTGCAATGGAGAGGCAAAAGCTAGACAACCCCCAAAAAAGGAATGGTTTTACATGTGGTGGTCACAGACAATTGCTCTCTCCTTATCCTTTCTGACTGATTCTTCTCCAGTTTTGTGTTCTGCTAGTGTCCTTGTCACTACTGGTAGCAAGAGGCGGTACCTGCAGCCCAATCAGGTTGCACAGGTTGTCCAGCTCCTCCAGGATGGCACATTTGTGCGGTCGCAAGAAGGTTTGCACAGTCTTAAGAGAATGGACGAGATACCAGGAGACGGGCCCTTACACGAGGAGACCTGGACAGGGCATCAACCCAGCAGCAGGACCGGTATCTGCTCCTTTGTGCAAGGAAGAACAGGAGGAGCACTGCCAGAGCCCTACAAAATGGCCTCCAGCAGGCTACTGGTGTGCATGTTTCTGACCAAACTGTCAGAAACAGACTCCATGAGGGTGGCATGAGTGCCCGACGTCCTCTAGTGGGACCTGTGCTCACAGCCCAGCACTGTGCAGCTCGAACACCAGAATTGGCAGGTCCTCTTCACAGATGAGAGCAAGTTCACACTGAGCACATGTTTCAGGCATGAAAGAGTCTGGAGACGCCATGGTGAATGTTATGCTGCCTGTAACATCATCCAGCATGACCGGTTTGGCTGTGGGTCAGTTATGGTGTGGGGAGGCATATCCTTGGAGGGTCGCACAGACCTCCATGTCATAGCCAATGGTACCCTGATTGCTGTTAGGTACCGGGATGAAATCCTGGGCCCTGGGTTCCTCCTGGTGCAGGACAATGCCCGGCCTCATGTGGCCAGAGTGTGTAGTCAGTTCCTGGATGATGAAGGCATTGATGCCATTGACTGGCCCTCTCATTCGCCTGACCTAAATCCAATTGAGCACCTATGGGACATTATGTATCTGTGCATCCAACGCCGCCAAGTACCGCCACAGACTGTCCAGTAGCTCACTGATGCCCTGATCCAGGTCTGGGAGGAGATCCCCCCAGGACACCATCCACCGACTCATCAGGAGCATGCCCAGACATTGTCGGGAGTGCATCCAGGCAGGCGGGGGCCATACACACTACTGAGTCACATTTTGAGTTGTCGTGATAAAATTCACGGAAGTTGGGTCAGCCTGTGATGTAAATTTTGTACTTTGATTTTCAGTGTGATTTTGACTCCAGCCCTCAATGGGTTGATGATTTTGGTTTCCATTGACCATTGTTACATCATTTTGTTCTCAATAAATTATACAATGTACAGTAAAGATTTTCAACTTGAAGAATTTGTTCATCAAGATATCAAGATATGTGATTTAAGTGTTTCCTTAATTGTTTTGAGATTTTTTTTTTTGCTATTCAGGATAATGAAGTGCTATGTTTGTGACTTATGTGACACAGCACTGAGTGCACAGGTTTTGTAGGAAGTAGAAAACGAAGGAAAACAAATAAATCGAAATTTTAACCAGTTGTAACCATGCACCGCTTTTTTATCTGCATGAACAAGAGTGCAGGTAGCAGCTTTTACCAACGATGGCTACCAGAACTGGTGGAACAGATAATGAGTGAAACCAGCTGTTGCTACCAAAAATAAGTAAAATTAAAGCTGCAAGCAGTGATGAACGGGCCCTCGCGCCATCATGTGTACACCACACCATGTGAATTTCATGTAAATTGGATGATGTTTGTGAAAGTGCAATTACTTTCTGGTGCCAGTAGGGGACTATGACTGTAAGTCAATATGGGTGTGTAGATGTGTTCAGGGTGGGTCACTGATGAAGCAAGAGAAATTTGGTGCAGATTGGACAAAGTATGCTGAAGTTATAGCAACTTCGTGTTTGATGGCGAAGCATGGAAATTTGCGGCGTTGTCACAGCAACCAGGAATAATGTAGGGAAAAGCTTTTGATAACATTTCATCTCCAATGTCTGAAGATGATTGTGTGCGAATTAGAAGTGGGTGCGATAAGATCCCTAGGACTAGTTCGTTCAAATACGATGTGTGAAAATGGCCAGAAATCAGTCATGTGATTCAAGATGGCCGACTTCCTGTTGGTGTTAGGGTGTTGGTCCAAGAGACTTTTTTGTCTGTCTTCACCTGATACATGTGTGTAGAAAATGTCGTTCATCTACGTCAAAGTTAAAGGAGGGGGCATTGACTTTAAAAGTTGTTTCCTGTTACCAGTAGGGGGCGCTATGTCAAAATGGGTGTGTAGATGTGTTCAGGGCGGGTCATTGATGAGGCAAGAGAAATTTTGTGCAGATTGGACAAAGTATGCTGGAGTTGGTGGTAGGGTATTGGTCCAAGAGACTTTTTGGTGCGTCTTGACATGTTGTACATGTGTAGCGAATTTGGTGTGTCTATGTCAATCTGGGGCGAGGGGCGCCATATTTTAGGGGACACTAGGGGGCGCTAGAGAGCCATTTTGCCACGCCCATTAATGCAAACCATTAAATATCAAATTTTTCGCCAGGTCTGGCTTACGTGCAAAATTTGGTGACTTTTGGGGCATGTTTAGGGGTGCCAAAAGGCCATCATTTGCGGAGAATAAAAATAAAAATTAATTAATTAATTAAAGCTGCAAGCAGCGATGAATGGGCCTTCGCACCATCATGTGTACACCACACCATGTGAATGTCATGTAAATTGGATGAGGTTTGCGACATTGCAATTACTTCCTGTTGCCAGTAGGGGTGTGTAGATGTGTTCAGGGCGGGTCACTGATGAAGCAAGAGAAATTTGGTGCAGATTGGAGAAAGTATGATGAAGTTATAGCAACTTTGTGTTTGATGGCGAAGCAACGAAATTGGCCGCGTCGTCACGGCAACCAGGAATAACTTAGGGAAAAGCTTTTGATAACTTTTCATCTCCAATGTCTGAAGATGATTGTGTGCAAATTAGAAGTGGGTGCGATAAGATCCCTAGGACTAGTTCGTTCAAATACGATGTGTGAAAATGGCAAGAAATCGGTCATGTGATTCAAGATGGCCGACTTCCTGTTGGTGTTAGGGTGTTGGTCCAAGAGACTTTTTTGTCCGTCTTCACCTGATACATGTGTGTAGCAAATGTCGTTCATCTACATCAAAGTAAAAGGAGGGGGCATTGACTTTAAAAGTTGTTTCCTGTTACCAGTAGGATGCGCTATGACTGTAAGTCAATATGGGTGTGTAGATGTGTTGAGGGTGGGTCACTGATGAAGCAATAGAAATTTTGTGCAGATTGGAGAAAGTATGATGAAGTTATAGCAACTTTGTGTTTGATGGCGAAGCAACGAAATTGGCCGCGTCGTCACGGCAACCAGGAATAACTTAGGGAAAAGCTTTTGATAACTTTTCATCTCCAATGTCTGAAGATGATTGTGTGCGAATTAGAATTGGGTGCGATAAGATCCCTAGGACTAGTTCGTTCAAATACGATGTGTGAAAATGGCGAGAAATCGGTCATGTGATTCAAGATGGCCGACTTCCTGTTGGTGTTAGGGTATTGGTCCAAGAGACTTTTTGGTGCGTCTTGACATGTTGTACATGTGTAGTGAATTTGGTTTGTCTATGTCAATGTGGGGCGAGGGGCGCCATATTTGAGGGGGCGCTAGGGGGCGCTATAGAGCCATTTTGCCACGCCGATTAATGTAAACCATTAAATAACAAATTTTTCGCCAGGTCTGGCTTGAGTGCAAAATTTGGTGACTTTTGGGGCACGTTTAGGGGCGCCAAAAGGCCATCGTTTGCGGCGAAAGAAGAATAATTCCTCCAGATACAATAGGGCTTCGCCCGGTACGGGCTCAGGCCCTAAATAATAATTCCTACAGATACAATAGGGCTTCGCCCGGTACGGGCTCAGGCCCTAATAAAGAATAATTCCTACAGATACAATAGGGCTTCGCCCGGTACGGGCTCAGGCCCTAATAATAATTCCTACAGATACAATAGGGCTTCGCCTGGTACGGGCTCAGGCCCTAATAATTCCTACAGATACAATAGGGCTTCGCCCGGTACGGGCTCAGGCCCTAATAATTAAAGAATAAGTCCTACATATACAATAGGGCTTCGCCCGGTACGGGCTCAGGCCCTAAAAACAAATAAATAAACAAAGAAAGAAATAATTCCTACAGATACAATAAGGCTTCGCCCGGTACGGGCTCAGGCCCTAATTCGAAAGTGCAATCAGGCCATGATCTAAAGAAATCCTACAAATCCTAGTACATGTCCATATATGGTCAATTTTGTCATGGCAACCCCGGAGCGGTCTGGCTCAATAAGAGCATGTGTTTGTATTGACATAAACGAGATCTTTCCCTATATAGGACTCAGGAGTATTGGCTTCGAATTCCCATGTATTGACGCCCTTGAATGTGAAATGTTGGCACTTTATCAGGTATAAGGTCAACTGGGAAGTCTGAAGCCTTGCCCTCCACTGTAACCCTCGTTAGACACTTGTTTTTATATGGACTCCAGAAAGATAAACTGTATTAAGATGCATGTGGATATAGTGAATGGGGGCCTTCTAGATCTAGATAGCAAGTATTACATAGCATTTAATACCAGTTGGCCATTAAAGTGAAGCCATGGCTCAAAATGTGGAACAGGAAGTGTTGGATTATCTACACTGAACAAAAATACACTTTTGTTTTTGCTCCAAATTTGCATGATCTGAAGTAAATAATCCAGGATTTTTTCTAGTCACAAAGAGTTATTATTATTTATGTCTTTCAAATTTGGCCCCAAAAAAACCTTTTAATTTGTTAAATTTGATTATTTGATAATCCATCTAGACAGGTGTGGCATGTCAAGACGCTGATTAAACTGCATGATCAGTGCACAGGTGTTCCTTTGAAGGGGACAATAAAAGGCCACTCTAAAATGTGAAGTTTTATTTTGAAAAAAGACATTTTATTAGGCACTGAACTATAGATTTCACATAACTAGGGCTACAGTACAGTATCTGGTGTGAGTATCATTTGCCTCATACAGTGCAACACATTGCCTTCGCATAGAGTTGATCAGGTTGTTGATTGTGGCTTGTGGAATGTTGGTCCACTCCTCTTCAATGGCTCTGCTGGATATTGGCAGGAATTGGAACACGCTGTTGCCAATCGAGAGCATCCCAAACATGCTCAATGGGTGACATGGCCTGGCATTGTTACACGTGGTCTGCGGTTGTGAGGCCAGTTGGATGTACTGCCAAATTCTCAGAAACGACATTGGAGATGGCTTATGGTAGTGAAATGAACATTCAATTCACGGGCAACAGCTCTGGTGCACATTCCTGCAGTCAGCATGCCAGTTGCATGCTCCCTCAAAACTTACGACATCTGTGGCATTGTGTTGTGGGATAAAACTGCACATTTTAGACTGGCCTTTTATTGTCCCCTTCATAAGGAACACCTGTGCACTGATCATGCAGTTTAATCAGCGTCTTGACATGCCACACCTGTCCAGAAGATGGATTTTCAAATAATCAAATTTAACAACATTTTACAGAATAAATGTTATTTTTTTGGGGCCAAATTTGAAAGACATACAGATGTATCTGGTTTCAAATGACGCGGTTGCCACGGCAGGAAGGCCATGCGGCGGCATTGCTGCAGGTGAATATATACAGGTAAATACAGGTAGGTACAGTGCGCACCTTCCACCACCAGATGGCACATGTGAGCAGACTGCGTATATATTTTTGTTCAGTGTAGATTGCAAGATTTATTGAGAAGGTTTATGGCATGATGCCGACGATTGCGGTTCAATTTGGAGAAATCTGCCGAGAAAGCGCTGCCGGCCTTGCTCCCGCTGCATGGCTTTTCTGCGGTGGGTGCCCTGGGTGGTGGAGGGGACCGCATGTCGTGTTGTCTGTGGGGTCACCCCACATTGTAAACCCTCATGCTCAATTTAAGAAATTGGATTAAGTATTAAAAACGTAAAATATGTTCCAAAATTCTACTAACTTAAACATGTTAAGTGCCTACAGCATGTTTTCTATTTTGTGTTTACTAAACTCATAATTTTAGATGAATTTGAACTGGACTTCGGACTTTGGTGAACTATACTAATAGTGATTGATTCACAGTTACTCAAAATGCATCAGATTTAATGTCAGTACATCAGACGTAATGACGTAATGATGTCAGCAACAGAAGAATGAAGAATGATTTATTCATCACACGATTTTTTTTTTACCACACACATGCGGAGGGTGACACACACACACACACATGCAGGAGTAGCCTTCCTCCAGGGGCAGTTCACTCACATTTTTTACACATCGTAGCTTCAAAAGTTAGTTTAATATACATTTGCTTTCGATTCCGCTTGAAACTACTTGTTGTTGTTTGGTGCAAGCCTGTGTTTGTCTCGCGTACCGACCGGCGTTTGCTGGAATCTACTTCAATCCACTGGTATCTGCTAGTCTTTTTTTCTTTTCTCCATCTCCCGGATTCAGCTCCCGCAGGGATCGGTACTTGACGCTTTGTTGTTCAGTGTCTATCAATCTTACTATATGTTGCCATTACTTTACTATATGGGTTAGGGTTAGGGTTAGGGTTAGGGTAGACTTCCTGTCCTGTCCCCTGACCACGGCATGGACCCACCACCTGGAATTGGTCCCCGGGCGCCGACAAAGTGAGGGCTGCCCACTGCTCCTGGCTGCCCCTGGAGGAAGGACGGCCAGGATGGGAAAAAAGCAGAGACTATATCTCATCGTTCGCCACTCCTGCATGTGTGTGTGTGTGTGTCACCCTCCGCATGTGTGTGGTATTATTAAATCATTCTCTCTTCTCTATACATGCCCTTAGAACTAACTAACCCGCGCAATTGTCGTGCTCTTGAGGCGTCTTGATAAAATTAAACAGTGGATGTCTTGTAACTTCTTGCTTCTAAACTCTGAGAAAACTGAGATGCTGGTTATTGGTCCTGCCAGACACAGGCACCTGTTTAAGGATACCACTCTGAACTTTTATAACTGTACTATTACCCAAAGTAACCCAAAGTAAAAGATTTAGGGGTTATATTTGACCCCACTCTCTCTTTTCAACTGCATATTAAGAACATTACCAGAACTGCATTTTTCTTCACAATATTGCTAAGCCCATTCTATTGATGAGTGATGCAGAGACCATAGTCCATGCATTTGTAACATCCCGCTTATATTATTGTAATGTGTTGGTCTCTGGCCTTCAGATGTCTAGTGTTAAAAACCTCCAGTTAGTGCTAAACACTGGGGCAATCTTGACTAGGACAAGAAAGTTTGACCATATTACCCCTATACTGGCCACCTTGCATTGGCTCCCGGTTTACCTCAGATGTGACTTTAAGGATTTGCTGCATACCTATAAAATACTACACGGCCTAGCATCTTCCTATCTTACTGACTTAGTGGTACCTCATGTACCAGCTCGAGCCCCGCTCACAACATGCTGGTCTTTTAGCGATTCCAAGAGTGAGAAAGAAGTCTGCAGGCTCCAGAGCATTCTCACTCCGGGCCCCCTCTGGAAGGCCCTACCTGCGGAACTCAGAACTGGTACTTTTTTTTTTGCAGCTTGCCTCTCACACTGCCTTCATCCCTTAACACTGGTACATGATATTAACCCACTGTGTTCTACCTCTTTTTCCTCTCTCCTGCTCTGAGAGGGGAGGTTATGCTCTTTTCAATTGTGGAGGATACTGCTCCGATTAACCTGGATTGGACCTGATGAGGACCACTTCCCTGGGCTCGTCTGCCTGCGGCACTCTTCACCAGCATATAGACTCTCACACTGTCTAGCTTTAACATTGCATAGTATAGAAATACAATAACCTATGATTTGTCATATTATATTATTATTGTTGCCCACTCTGCTTTTACTGCAGCCTGGTCATCTAGGAAGGGGGATTCCTCTGTCTCTGCACCCTTCCCAAGGTTTCTTCCTTTTTTTCCCCAAAGTGTTTTTCTGGGAGTTCTTCCTGGCCTGGATGGGGGTTCAGACTAGGGGAGGCCGTTGATTTCTATGTGAAATGTGGGTTTGTGAAGCCCTTTGAGACTGTATTGTGATTAAAAGGGCTATATACAGTGGTGTGAAAAAGTGTTTGCCCCCTTCCTGATTTCTTATTTTTTTGCATGTTTGTCACACTTAAATGTTTCAGATCATCAAACAAATTTAAATATTAGTCAAAGACAACACAAGTAAACACAAAATGCAGTTTTTAAATGAAGGTTTTTATTTTATTATTATTATTAAGGCCCTGTGTGAAAAAGTGTTTGCCCCCGCTGTTAAAACATAACTTAACTGTGGTTTATCACACCTGAGTTCAATTTCTCTAGCCACACCCAGGCCTGATTACTGCCACACCTGTTCTCAATCAAGAAATCACTTAAATAGGACCTGCCTGACAAAGTGAAATAGACCAAAAGATCCTCAAAAGCTAGACATCATGCCGAGATCCAAAGAAATTCAGGAACAAATGAGAAAGAAAGTAATTGAGATCTATCAGTCTGGAAAAGGTTATAAAGGCATTTCTAAAGCTTTGGGACTCCAGCGAACCACAGTGAGAGCCATTATCCACAAATGGCGAAAACATGGAACAGTGGTGAACCTTCCCAGGAGTGGCCGGCTGACCAAAATTACACAAAGAGCACAGCGACGACTCATCCAAGAGGTCACAAAAGACCCCACT
>OMKR01111086.1:1582-25398 GCA_900302355.1 Cyttopsis rosea | reverse complement strand
GCATAAAAAAATCATAGATTTAAAATCTAATATCAACAAAGATTACACACTTAAATGTCATTAAATCTCATACAGTCAACTTTGGCACCATAAACTGAACATACTTGTACCTTTTTTTCTCACTCCACTTTCCCCACTCAGCATTCTGCTACTACAAAAATCTGCTACTACAAATGATGGATTTATTTTTATTTTAAGCAGCAGTTGAAGTAGCTGAAGCAGTCAAGTCAGTAACTGCAGTCTGTCAAGCAGTAAGTAAAGTAATTGAAGAAGTAGTTGTAGCCTAGTAGTTTGAATATTTGAAGATCAACCCATTTATTTCTTAATGTCCAACAATAATCAACAAATTTAAGAAAAAAGGAAAATTATAGTAGTGGTACTAAGATAGTAGTAGAATGAGCAGTAGTAAAAGTACAAGGTGGTTGCTAGAGTGTTTCTAGGCATCTGTAGAGGTCACTCAGTCTTCTCTTAAAACAAAATCTGTCTTTGTTCCGGGAAATGCTTCAGCATTTGTCTACAAGATTCATCATAGTCAACGTAAATCCAGTAGGGGCTTTGTTATGGCCAGCCTCCACTGGAGCCATCAAGTCTCAGGCATTACCATCAGCCACAGAGGGGATTGCTCTCTCTCACTCTCTCTCTCGCTCTCTCTCTCTCTCTCTCTCTCTCTCTCACTCACGAAAATGGTACTGCGTCAGTACAGTGCGCCCTCTCTTTAAAGGGAAGGATAAGAGGATAACCGATTGGTTAATTCAGTCCCAGCTCCTAATACACTCACTGTCTGATAATATATTCTCCTCAATTTCACCTCATTCCCAAATGCACCAGGCACATCTTGTCACTAAAACACCAAATGCTTGCCGTCACGCCCCCTGCGCACTAGGTACTGGACATTTGACCACACTTTGCACCATGTGACAAGGCACATGAAAATAGGGCCTTATAAAGCCCTTTTCCCACTTGCACTGAAAGCTGTAAATCCACTGGCAATGTTACATATTGGCGTAATGTGGAAACAGGAGCCGGTGTCGATGTTACGTAAAAGTCGTTCTGTAAATTTCCCCACTCGCGACCTAGTAAAATTTCCGGGAAAATGCCGGTATGGTTGTGTTGTGAATGGAAGCAGTAACATTGCCGGGACAAGCATGTAAAGGGTTACGTCTGTCTGACGTCAGCTGCGTTCACGTGGAGCGAGCGAACCAATCACAAGACTCGGCTGATTTTATTTGATGCATAAAATCTTTTAATGTATCGAATGTGTTTCTGATTCAAGTAGATCACGAAAAAACATTACTCGTTTTTCTAACACCTTGTCCTAACAGCAGACATAGTAAGCGTGTTAACCAAAAAAACAGAAGGCTCCCATTATAATCAATGAGGTTGTCTGAACAGGTTGCAAGTGTAGCAATCTTGCTCCAAAGCGTCAACGGATGCTCTGTGTTTTTGATGTGTTGTGTCGCCTGTTCCCTACTACTCACCAATTTTGGCATTGCCAAAGTCATATAAATCAAACGCACGGTTTGTTTTGACTTGACGTTTGCAGTGTAGACTGCAGCAGATGTCGCAATTTTGTGCTGCCAGGACACACGGATGCAGTTAGGACAACATGTAACTGATGAATTAGGTCAGTAATTGTACACCCAGCCCAGTAACACACAATTCAAAATCCAGTACACTGACACTTATGGATAATAAGATCAGAGAAGAACACAAAAATATGTCAGTATGAGTAACATTCATGTGAAGTGAAATATCGGAACAGTTGACCAAACAGTTGATCATAATAATAATGAGAAAAACTATATGACACAACATCCCTGAAAATGGGTTTTTAGGGAATGTGAAGTTTTCCTTTATAGGCAGTGGCCCTCTGCTTACCAGATCGGTCCTTTCTGAGTTGGACAGTCTAGGCTGGAAGTTGCTGAGGGAGTAGATGTGACATCGATCTCAATGACCACAGAGGCAGAAGGACCTATTGGGAAATGAAGTTAATAATTAGAATTAGAAATA
Source organism: Cyttopsis rosea (assembly GCA_900302355.1). Lineage (NCBI taxonomy): Eukaryota > Metazoa > Chordata > Actinopteri > Zeiformes > Parazenidae > Cyttopsis > Cyttopsis rosea. Next base: position 23,388 of record OMKR01111086.1, on the reverse strand, counting down.
TTTATCTCAAGATATTCTACAGTAAACTGAGCAAATACAAAGGCTGCTGTGCTGTTAACTTACCAGCCACATCAGCTGAGGTTGAAACAGACAGGATCAGTGGATGCAGGTACAGGAAAGTGCTCCTCGCCTGCAGAGGAGGATGGACGAAAAGATGAAAAAAAATAGAAAATAAAAGCTAGCCATTTTAAATGTCATATTAAAAGGTAATGTAACTGTCAATAACAAAAAATATCTCACAAAAGGCATGGTTTATCCATATAAATATATTGATCTGGGAAAATTACCCTTTGTTGAAAACTCACCGCTGTATTATCACCAGCCGATGTGGTGGATTGCAGTGCTGAATGTACAGTGGCAAGATCATCACTGACACTGGCACTTGGGAAAGTACCAGGGGCAGGTGGTGTTGGTTGTGCTCCAGCTCCAAAATACTTAAACAGCGCTCCTGGGGAAGTTTCATATAGTATGAGTACATAGTTGATGGAACAGAATGAGTTTATTTTACCAACATAAATTATTATACTCAGCAGCAAGCAATTTGTACGCGAAGTATACATTATCTTCCCTCACACGTTATTCAATCGTAATACACCATGTGCTTTCAGTATATTCCTGTTGTTCACCCCAAGTGCACATGTCATTCCTTTCCCAGGAGAACTCGCAACCCTGCCTACCTGCGTCCGGTTCAGAGAGCATCTGCTGCTGCCACATCCTTCTCCATGGGACAAGACTTGTGGCTAAGTCACATGTCTTGTCTATGTATGAACACGCCTCCTTTGTGCTCAGCATAGTATGTCTGCTAATGCCACGAATCCTTTGTACTTCTCCGGTGTACCCTGCGGAGTGCACTTGGACAAAGATACCCAGCTGTTTAAATAAAATTTACTTGAAAGCTTCAAGAAGTCGTTACTATGACTTATTTCTCTCCGCACTCATCCATGATTTCAGCCAGCGAATCTCTAGGCTCTAGAGGAGACGTGGCTGTTGCGATAAATATTCTATGCAGGAAATATATCCTATATATTATACCATATATCAATATCAATATTGTATTCCAAAGGGAGAACAACTCTCACTCTGGTTATGTTTACATTTCTAACAAGTCTCCTCTCTGTGTCCAAGGTTGTTCGCAGCCCTGAACGTGTAAACAGGACGTCTATTCCTTGATATGAGAAGCCATGGACAAGAAACACTGTTTTTCTCTTCTGTGTGACTTTACCTGTCTTTCTCCTCTTATTTCCCCCCCTTCTCCCTCCTCCAATTTTTTCCCCGTAAATGCTTTTCCCCATGAATGCTTTGTACCAATAAACCTATATGGAACTCTGCCGAAAACCGGTGTCAACTGATGTTCCCCGGGTTCGTATGCTTCAGAAACTTTCTTCAATCCAACTCAAGCCTCAGATCACAACAACTTGGTGTCAGAAGTGGGATACTGCACAATCTCAGGCAATGGATAATAGGACCCACTCAATGCAATTATGGTCCACCACACCACAAGGCGACACTGCAGAGACAGCATTTCCATTTATGCATGTACTACCAATGGCAACTTTAACCAATTCAGGAACAGATTATGATTTCCTTGTTGATTCAGGTGCCACAAGCTCATTGATGTCTATGAATTTTTATAATGGGCCAGTGTCAGCTGCATTTACAAGCTTTGTAGGGATTACTGGGGTTCCAATTAAATGTCCCAAAACGAAACCTCAATGACAGCTCCATCAATGTTTTACACAAATTTTTCATCGTCCTAAATTGGCCAGCTAATTTAATAGGACGGGATCTCATATTTAAATTAAACTTATGAAGATAGATTTGTCTCAATTACAACCTCTATTGCAGTTAGAGGCAGCTCTCTCCATGAAGTAAAAGAAATAAACTGGTTGACTTGTAGTCTGATGTTGTAAATTAATATTAGAGGCTTGATTGTTGGACCGAGTGAGCTTCCTGAAACAGACCGCTGGCCAACAGGAGGGCACAGGGAACCACACAGCAAGGTTGAGGGTTCAGGGTTTAATGGTGGATACACAGACAAAAGGAAGGAGGTTGGTCTAGACTGGTCAAAACTGGTTTAACAGGATGCGCCTTATATGGTCTGAGAGACAGACAGACGGGTAGAGAGAGAGAGACAGGTAGAGAGAAGAAAGACAGGGAGAAGGAGAGACAGGTAGAGAGAGAAAAAGGGAGGAGGACCTCTGTAGGAGAGGGCCTTGTAGGAGAAGGAGAGAAAACAATAGGAGAGAGAGACAGGCGGAGCGGTCAAGTCAAACAGAAGAGAAGAACAGTGTTTCTTGCCCATGTCTTGAGATCTGCACTCATATCAAGGCATAGACGTCCTGTTTACACTGTCAGGGCTTGCAAACAACCTTGGACACAGAGAGCAGACTTGTTAGAAATGTAATGTGCTCTCTCGACCCACTTCTTCTCCCACACCCCTCGCTCGACTGGGCGAGGAGGAGGGAAATTCACTCCACTCCTCTCCCTCTGCAATCATACCTTGTTTGAATATCAAGCAATAACTATTACTGATCCTGTTAAAATGGACATTGTTGTTATCTATCGTCCACCAGGTCAACTGGGGAGCTTTGTGGAGGAGCTGGACATGCTGCTCTCATCCGCCCCAGAGGACGGCTCCCCGCTTGTGATCCTGGGTGACCTCAACATCCACCTGGACAAACCACAAGCTGCTTACTTCCTCACACTGCTGTCCTCGTTCGACCTGAACCTCTATATGTTACCCCTGCCCTTTACTTCGACCTCGTGCCCTTATATGTGACCTCTACTTGTACGTTGTACTTACAGTCTTTGTTGTACTTAAGTCCTATCTGTTTGTGCTACTACGTAGTTGTTGCTTGCCCTGCCACAAGAATTTCATTGTCCAGAATGACCTTGTGTTGTACTGTACACTTGACAATAAAACACTTTGAACTTTGAACTTCCACACTCCGGCGACACACGAAGCAGGCAACCAACTGGACCTCATCTGAACACGTAACTGTGTCACTGACAACCCTCGTCACCCAGATCACTTTTTTATTCAGTTCTCACTCGCTATGCCTCCATGTCCAACGGCTCCCTTCTCTTTGTGTCTCTTTCCATCTGAACCTTCGCTCATTCTCCGCCACTCAATTCTCCTCTCTGGTCTCTTCTTCCCTCCCCCCAGCTGAACACCTTTTCTCACTTGATGTTAATAATGCCACAGACACGCTCCGCTCCACACTAACCTCATGTCTCGATAACCTCTCCAAGACCGGAGCGTCCGACCCCTGGCTGCCCGGGACTCTCCGAGATCATGGGACAAAGCTCAGGTCGGCTGAGAGGAAGCGGCGCAAGTCGCAAGGAGACCGCGTTGATCTGAATAAGTATCAATCCTCTGTATCCTCTTTCTCATCGAGCATTACTAACGCTAAACCGCTTTCTATCAGGACAAGATGAACAACACTACTGATTCACGCAAACTGTTCTCCACTTTCAAAACTCTCCTCTAACCTCCACCTCCCTCTACCCTGACTGCTGATGACTTTGCCACCTTCTTTGAAGAGAAGGTGGCAGCTATCAACAGCCAATTCTCTCCACCCCCCTCTCTCACACCTAAAGGTGGAGGTACACTTAAAAATACGTGAGAACAAAAGACGCAACAACCACCGGAGAACATGTCCCAGAACACCATTGTCAGGATACTCAATAAGAACTCTGTCTACTTCTTTATATGCCATTCCATGCCACTAGGGGGCACATACTCCGTGGCACCTATTTCCAGAGCGAGTTGCAGGAAACAGAAAAAAAAACAACAATGGCGGTGGTGAAAGAAGCATGTATGCGTCAGCGGGAGCAGTCTTTACCTCATTGTTGATGCATTAATAAAATATTTTGATTGTATGCTTGTTTTGTCTATCATCATTACAGCTTTATTTCCTATGCTGTGCAGCCTTTTCTTTAAATCACCAAGTAGAAGTGAAAGTATTATGGAATCAGTTTAAGAGGAAGTTCTGCATTCCTGAAGTATCTACTAACCAGAGTGTCAGCTGTGAGTATACAGTATTTCTATAAAGTGTGGAAACATATAAAAATGTCAGCAAAGTAGTGATACATTTAAAGACAAAATAATGAAACCAATCTCAAACAATGTGTCACAAAATGTCATTTATTGATAGTATATAGCAAAGTGAGAAAAATATATAACAAAACAAACGTTGACAGCCGTCGAGAGAGGTTCGCGCTCAGCAACTTTTCCCTCAAAGGTATTCAATTTTCACTGGTCGTTTGCTCCGACTGTTGCTGCTCTGGAAAAAAATGAGCTGAGAAGGAGCTGGAGGTTGACCCGGCGAAGGGTAGCTCTCAGAGCGAGAGAAAGACAAAAGACATAGTTGGCCTCAAAACACCTCAGAACCCATATCTCCGCATAAATTTGTTCTTATCTTGTTCTTAAGATGTCTTTTTGGTCAAAAACTTCTCCATCTTTTTAAGTGTACCTCCACCTTAACCCTCCAGCACCTGACTCTCTTAACTCTTTCTTCCCCCTATTTGATGCAGACATATCTAATCTCCTCCTCTCCAGCCACCCTACTACCTGCTCCCTTGACCCCATCCCTTCTTACCTTCTACAGGCCATTTCTCCCACGCTCATACCCTCACTCACACACATCATCAATCAATCATTTAAGCAGGCTCGAGTAACTACACTGCTCAAGAAATCACCAAACCCACCACAAGTAGAGAATTACAGACCTGTCTCTCTTCTGCCATTTTTCTCACCCAGAATAGCCTGTTGGAGTAACCAGTCTGGCTTCAAAAGCCGTCACTCCACTGAGACTGCCCTGCTGACGGTTGTGAACACTGCACTCAGCAAGAGCTGCCCATAAGGTATCTGTTCTGATTGTGCTTGATTTATCCGAAGCCTTTGACACTGTTAGTCATCATGTTCTCTTGTCCAGTCTTTCTGATCTTGGTATTACAGGGACTGCGGACAGATGGTTTGAGTCTTACCTCTCAGGTAGGTCCTACAGTGTGTCGTGGAAGGGAGAGGTGTCCAAGTCTCACCAGGTAAAGTCCGGAGTCCCACAGGGATCTGTGCTTGGCCCTCTTCTTTTCTCACTGTACACCTCCTCACTGGGATCAGTCATCCAGCGACATGGTTTCTCCTACCACTGCTATGCTGATGGCACCCAGCTCCTCCAGGGGATACGTCTTGCAGACAAAATCTGTCTGGATGAAGGAACGCCACCGCAACTGAATCCCTCCAAGACAGAGCTCCTCATCATCCTGGTCACTTCAACAATCCAACACCACATAAACGTTCAGCTCGGCTCATCATAATTAATACCATCCAAGTCTGCTAGAAATCTTTTGGTAGTGATTTGATGGCCTGCTAACATTTTCTGACCAAATTGTGTCTGTCTCCCAATCCTGCAGATTCACTCAACATCAGGAAGATCAGATGGTATCTGTCGGAGCACTCGGACAGCTCCTTGTCCGGGCACTTGTCATCTCACGACTAGACAACTGCAATGCTCTACTGGCTGGTCTACCAGCACGCACTGTTAATCCGCTGCAGATTATTCAGAATGCAGCAGTGCGCCTGGTTTTCAACCAGCTAAAGTGTGCACATGTCACGCCTCTCTTCATCTTTCTTCACTGGCTCCTGTAGCTGCCCGCATCAAGTTCAAATCCTTGATGATACAGGGCAGTCACTGGATCTGCACCCCTGTGTGGTGCCCCAATGGTGGAAGGAGTTGCCCAACTCGTTACGCCCTGCAGAGACACTCACAACCTTCAAGAAACACCTGAAGACCCTGGCCTTTCGGGAACACCTGAATACCTCATCCCATCTTAGCTATGATTAACTATTCTTGTTTCTGTTGAGGTTGACTAGCTTTAAATTGTTGTATTGACAATACACTAACAACACATGAGTTGTTGATGTTGACTTACAGCATCTTACAGCATGTTGCATTTGTATCTGGTTGAATTTAGAAACAGCAGCTCATGCACTTAAGTTTGAGGTTGCTCTAATGGTCGATGTATGCTTTGATTGTTTCTAGCCTCTCATGTAAGTTGCTTTGGACAAAAGCATCTGCTTAAATGAATAAAAGAACCCGCCATACGGCACCACTACACCTAGCTGTAGCTGGCTAACTAGCTAGCTAGAGAAATTTAAGGAAAATTAGCTAGGGAATCTAGTTAATGTTAGATTAAAAACGATAGCTAGCTGGCTAGCTAACGCTATCTGAACACACTATGACTGAACTGAAGGCTTGTTTGACTCATCTATCTAGCATATTTTCATGGTAAAATATTGTAATTAGTCATGCAAACATACCTTTATCTTGCTGTTTTTTCTCATCTTGTTTTCTTCCTTTCTTTTCTCTGGTCAAGAAGGATATGTCCTTTTTTGCCACATTACTTTTTTTGCTGCTTTTTCCATCAACGCAGAGGAGAGGACTGTACCCTAACGTTAGTCTGACTGACTGTACTTGCATGAAAATGCAGTCAACATCCGTTACAATGCACATGAACAAGCTCTCTTGTGGGACATTTCAAGTGCTCTTGGGGACCCTAAGCAGGCGCTTAGTTCGCTTATGTGTCGTGCCGGCCCTGCTTGCTGCATATAGGGCTGCATAGCTGCAGACCGGTCATAGTGCCCATGCTGACCCCTGTCCACCGCCTACAATGGATATGTGACCACCAGAACTGGACCATGGAGTGATGGAAGAAGTTGGCCTGGTCTGAATCACGTTTTCTCTTACATAGTGTGGATAGCCGGGTGCATGTGCATTGTTTGCCTGGGGAAGACCAGGATGCATTATGGGAAGAAGGCAAGCCGGCGGAGGCAGTATGATGCTCTGGGCAATGTTCTTCTGGGAAACCTTGTGTCCTGGCATTCATGTGGATGTTACTTTGACACATACCACCCACTAAACATCGTTGCAGACCAAGTACACCCCTTCATGGCAACGGTATTCCTTGATGGCAGTGGCCTCTTTCAGCAGGATAATGTGCCCTGCCACACTGCAAAAATTGTTCAGGAATGGTTTGAGGAACATGACAAGGAGTTCAAGGTGTTGACATGGCCACCAAATTCCCCAGATCTCAATTCGATCGAGCATCTATGGGATGTGCTGGAACAAGCCCAATCCATGGAGGCCCCACCTCACAACTCACAGGACTTAAAGGATCTGCCTTGCGTTGCCAGTTGAATAGGCCTGTCTCATACATTCAGGGTGAATGCACTCATCACGTAGCGAGCTTGTTTCATTTGCTCTGGCAGATACCTCTGGCCACCCTCCCATTCCAACAGATTTCCACCTGACCATTTCACAGTCTGGCCAATCCCAAACGTTTATCTAATATGGGGCGGAGTTTGATACGATGACAATGAATGCCGTTGAGGTACCTTACCAAGATGGCTGCCACTGATGTGGAACAGTCTGTTGAATCTGCTATTGCGATAGTATTAAACAAACTGGACTGTATATTTTCTCTAAAAGAAGAACAACAGCTTTTGTTGGTAAGAAAGACGTGTTTGCTGTACTTTGGACAGGATTTGGTAAAAGTTTTATTTACCAACTGGTCCCGCTGGTCGCCATTTTTCTGTTGCTCAGCGCTACATCACACGTTTTGTTACTCTGATTGGTTGTAGGTCAATCCAATTGCATCCAGAGACATTTTGGTCTGCGCCTGTTGATCACGCCCCATGGAAATCAAAAATGAACAGATTGCAGACTGATATGCATTTGCAAATTAGTCTGGCGATGCCAGGCTACTCATCACGCTCACCATTGTGTAAATCAAAATGTTACCCGTGCCAACACTGAACTTCTAAAATGTACTTCTGAATAAATGTATGTCTGAATTGTATATTTTGCAATGATAAGGTAAATGATATGTGTGACGGTCCAGGGGGCGTGGCTAAGACGCGGGCTGCAGACAGCAGCACAGGCTTCTTCCCGCGATGGCATGGCTGCTCCGAATCGGGCCGATCAACGCTGATTGGTCCGACTAGGGGCAGGACGTTTTCTTAAATGTTTGTCTGTCTTAGAGTGAAGAGAGGGACGTTGCGAGCACCGTGGTTCCCTGGAGAAGGACACTGAAACCGTTTCCCTGCGTCCTGTCTGTTTTATGTTTTGGCCAGTGAGCCTTTTTGTTTGGACATTAAAAAACACGCCCAATGGCGCTGTCTCCTGATTTAAACTCCTTTAAAACCCTGACGAGTGGCGGAATCATCACAATATGTATACATACAGAAAAAAAAACTTCAAATTGTTTTCTATTTGATAATGGTATGCACCATCAGGTGAATATTAGCCCCCAAAAATGGAGATCTGTTTTAAATCCTTTATTTCCATTCTTTAAAATTAGAAAAAAAAGTGTGTTGAATTGTTGAACAGTGCTCAGCACAACACAACATTCACTGAAATCCATTCATCATGCATAAACACTAATTCCCAAAGTCATAAAAAAAAAGTTGGTCAAAGCAAAACAAACATTAAATAAGAACATTTTGAGTATTAAAAGAACCAAAACTTTACCAGGTACACTATATGTAGTTACGGTGACCAGATGCCAACAAACCAAATGTGGGACATGGAGTATGTTTTTGTGGGACACTTTACCAATGAGAGGCAGTCAAAACTCTTTGATACGATGTCTATCTAGCCAACTTATCCAGCTCAAAACATCGCTGCTTTTCCCTTTGTGAGCCTCACACATACTTTGTCGCGTATTCCCCGAAATTTAAAAACTTGGTTTTGGAAATTGGAAAAATAAACTTGGAAATGCAGCTACAGTCTTGGTTGTAGCTGCATTTCCTTTTCTTTCTGCTAGTTTCCATCATATTCTGCCTAAATCTGCATAGTTTTTGTGGTGTCTCAGTTTTCCCCCGGTGGGCGTAGCAAAAACGGTGACAGGTTAACCTGCACTGTGACCCATGTGTGCGCAGTTGGACTGACATCCAACGCAGCCTCGTGTTGACAGCCACCACTGCCACATCACAGCCATTGGATAAAAGACTTTAGAATAGCGTCTCTCCTGCAGTGGTTTGAGTTTTGAAAACTAGTCAATCAAAATGTGGGGCATTGTCTAATATATAGTATGTGGGACAAGGGATGAAAATGCTGTGCAGTGCAACATAAGGAGGGTCTTTATGGTCTCCTGGTCACCGTATATGTAGTGCATCTTTTTCATCATTCTCTCATATTCTTGCACTCTCACACAAAACTGCATATGGGTGTTCCCATGAATAAATTGTCTCTTCAGGTCATCTGAAATGTAAAAAAAACAAGCAAATAATACAAACTCCATTATATTATTTTACCAACAAGTGATGATTATGTCCCATTATGGTCCAAGAGAGACAGCAAAAAACAACTGTACTTTATTGGCTGAGTGCAAGTTTATTTAGTTTCCTAAATAAAAAGTATGAAATTAATTTGCCCCAAATCCACACTGTAAAAGTTACAACAATGTGGAAAATAATCTTATTCAACACTACCAAATGCTTGAAAATATTCATGGCTTATGTTAGTACTAATGTAAACCAAAAAAATTATTTCTTAAAAACAATCAGGCTTTAGCAGTGTAATGTGCGTATCATAGATACAGAAAAATCCCAAATACTTTGTTTAAATTAAGGCCTTTAAGTTTACTCATAAGTCAAGCTAGTGAACTGTAGATGTCCTGATTCAGTTTAGAATCCAATTTGTGTATTAGATGATGAATGCTTTGTCAATTGTTAGATTAAAACCCTTTTTTTGCCAACATGAACAAAAGATAGTCTCATGAGACTTGCATTTCGAGTTTTCAGAAACACTTAAATAGTTAGTCTACAATCACTTGTTGGTTTTTTTGGGGGAAATCAGGGCTAGGTGGGGAGGGGGAAAAATAGCACATATTCACATATCACTGTCAGCCTTTCAAGAAGCTGGCCATGTCAGCTTCTACAAACATCCAGCCATCTCAACTCAACACTCCAGAGAGTGGTACAAATCAATATTTCCTTGCTGGCAAAACAAAACAAACAAAAAACAAAACAAAACAAAAAACACTTGTGGAGTTACTAGGAAGGTTGCTTAACCCCAAAACATCCCAAATCGTAATATAGTAAACCACATTTGAATGTCCAGTGTGTGAGCTACTTTTTGTCCTATGAGGACTTTTATTTACAGGTGATCCAAGTTTCTTTTCAGTTTTGCAGTAATCGCCCTTTTTTGGCTCCAGAGAGGTGAATCCACAGCACACTCAGAAAGAAGCAAAACCTCACCACAATAAGGCAAGTGGGTTCAGAAATAAGCAGAATTACCAAGTCCTGTTGGGCCACGTCGTATCACCGCTTTTTGTCCTTCTTCCTCTTCTCCGTTTTACTCCCAGTAGTTGGAGTCACGGCAGGCCTTCTGACAGGCTGAACCAGAACCCTGCCGTTGGCCCCACACTGCAGCGTGAACCTTTCTGGGGTCAGGGGTCGCCCTGCATCGTCCCTCAGCCGGGCCAGGACATCCCTGGTCAGCTGCTCTATCTGCTGGCCCACAGCGCCCAGAGTCTTGGTTGTGAGATGTTTCTCCCTGAGAAGCCGGTCTCGCTGAGCCTGCAGCATGGCCACTTCCTCCTGGAGCCCCATGATAACGTCTAGTTTGCGCTTGCGGCAGTTCTGCGCCGCCAGCTTGTTCTTCCCCCGCCTGCGGATGTCCCTCAGCAGAGTCACCTGCTCGGGTGAGAAGCCCTGGCCCTCGAGGACCTCCAGGAACTCCTCCACAGGCATGTTGACGATCTGCAGGGCAGAGAAGGGGATGTGGAGGGCACGGGCCCGCACCTCGTCGCGACTCAGCTCCCTTCCATCCACGCTCTGGTCTTCGTCCTCGCTCAGAGGCTCCTCCTTGATGCCCTTGGGAGAGAACGCTGCCATCGAGGCTGGCTGGAAGAGTGCGGGCGAGGAGTAGCTGTGGTCGTGCCACACGGCATCACTGAGGTCTTCCAGGGACCAGATGGGTGAGCGGTCAGAGAAGCCCTTGGAAGGGATGGAGTCCACCTCGCTGCTGTAGCCTGTGGCACCACGTTCATCCCCACTGTACGAGCTGGAGGAGGATGACACCACTGATGTATCTGCAAAAGTTTGTATGACATTAGACAAAAGCTATTGCAGATGAAAGACTGAATGACAATATTAAGATAAACTCTGCTTCATCAAGAAGGGCTGTAAATATGGGTATTCACTTATTATGACCCACCTGGTGAAGCTGGGCCTTGGGAACTGCTTTCCAAAGATAGACCCGAGTCAGATTCCAGGTCATCCAGTATTCCTGGGTCTACACTACCCATGCAATTCATCAACTGGGTATCAATTGTGTCCATGTTCTCCAAAGCTAGCAGGTTGATCTGGTCGAACACTGCCTCGTCCAGACAACCACCCATTGCACCATGGGAGGATGCATTCCTGGTCACATTACATACTGAGGCAAAGGGAAGTGCGGCCAAGCCTAGGGTCATACCAGGCGATGAGTCTGAGTGGGAGGAGTTTGTGGATTCCATTCTGAAGAGTGTGGCTTGTTGCTGGGTGACAGGCCTGGCCTCATCCCTCTCCGAGGTCACGCCATAGACGCTGGTCACCACCGCATCACGGAGACTAACGTCCTGGCTGATGGCTCTGCTGATGTCCGAGTCGAGGTCTGAAAGGCGCTCAGTGACCAAAGTGTCCAAGTCCTATGCAGAACATATGTACACATGTTTACTTAAGACAAATACACTGGTATATTTATTCAAAAATGGACAGAGAAAAATTGCGACTTAAAAATACAATTGTGATGATACATTGTGATGAAAAGAATGAATGATCGTGAATGACGTGCAAAGGGTTGAGGGTCTGCAGTCAGTGTGAAACAGAAAACAAAATGGTTTTGGAGAGAGGCTTCGATCAGCCAGCCAAATGACACTTGTTTTTAAAGTCTCCGTTTTAAACGTGTTTTTAAAATAAAGCACTTAAAAGTAGAGATGCACTGATTGCTTGATTTTCTTGGCCAATTCTGATTTCAGATTTTTTTTTAAGTCTGACCTGCCGATTCCGATTATGGCCGATTCCGATTTTCTATCTTTCTAAGAACTATAATTGACAGCATACAAACATTTTTGTAACTTTTCTTTAATGGAGAATTCATCAAACTATAGCGATATAAACGGTATCGACTCATCCTATATCTCGTTTGAAAATACACTGCTCAAAATAAGGTAACACTTAATCATCACAGTATAACACCAAGTCAGTTCAACTTCAGGGATATCAATCTGTCCATTTAGGAAGCACAAGTGATTGTGAATCAATTTCACCTGCTTTGGTGCAAATGAAATTGACAGGTGCAATGGAGGCAAAAGCAAGACAACCCCCAAAAAAGGAATGGTTTTGCATGAGGTTGGTCACAGACAGTTGTCCTTATCCTTCCTGACTGATTCTTCTCTAGTTTTGTGTTCTGCTAGTGTCCTTGTCACAACTGGTAGCATGAGGCGGTAACTGCAGCCCAATCAGGTTGCACAGGTAGTCCAGCTCCTCCAGGATGGCACATCCATACGCATCACACATCCGTGTCTCCCGGCACAGTCTCAAGAGCATGGACGAGATACCGGGAGACCGGCCGTTACACGAGGAGAGCGGGACAGGGCCGTAGGAGGGCATCAACCCAGCAACAGACCGGTATCTGCTCCTTTGTGCCAGAGCCCTACAAAATGACCTCCAGCAGGCTACTGGTGTGCATGTTTCTGACCAAACTGTCAGAAACAGACTCCGTGAGGGTGGCATGAGGGCCCGACATCCTCTAGTGGGACCTGTGCTCACAGCCCAGCACCGAGCAGCTCGATTGGCATTCGCCAGAAAACACCAGAATTGGCAGGTCCGCCATTGGCACCCCGTTCTCTTCACAGATGAGAGCAGGTTCACACTGAGCACATGTGACAAGTGTGAAAGAGTCTGGAGATGCCGTGGTGAATGTGATGCTGCCTGTAACATCATCCAGCATGGTGGTTTGGCGGTGGGTCAGTGGTGGTGTGGGGAGGCATATCCTTGGAGGGTCGCACAAGCCTCCATGTCATAGCCAACTGTACCCTGACTGCTGTTGGGTCCTAAATCCTCAGAGCGATTGTCAGACCTTACGCTGGTGCAGTGGGCCCTGGGTTCCTCCTGGTGCAGGACAATGCCCGGCCTCATGTGGCCAGAGTGTGTCGGCGGTTCCTGGATGACGAAGGCATCGAGGCCACTGACCGGCCCTCTCGTTCGCCTGACCTAAATCCAATTGAGCACCTATGGGACGTTATGTATCTGTGCATCTGACGCCGCCAAGTACCGCCACAGACTGTCCAGGAGCTCACCGATGTCCTGATCCAGGTCTGGGAGGAGATCCCCCAGGACGCCATCCGCCGACTCATCAGGATCGTGCCCAGACGTTGTCGGCAGTGCATACAGGCACGCGGGGGCCATACACACTGAGTCGCATTATGAGTTGCCGTGATAAAATTCACGCAAGTTGGATCAGCCTGTGATAAAAAAAATTTTACTTTGATTTTCAGTGTGATGTGGTTGATGATTTTGGTTTCCATTGACCGTTGTTATGTCATTTTGTTCTCAACAAATTATACAATGTACATCAGAAAAGATTTTCAACTTGAATAATTGGTTCATCAAGATCTGATGTGTGATTTAGTTGTTCCCTTAATTATTTTGAGCAGTGTATATACACCAATACAGCAAAACATCTTTGACTTGCCACCACAGCAGGTAAATGTGATGGGGAACCAGAGACACTGTGATGCCTTGACCAAACTGTCACCCTTTATAGGGAGCTACTTGCACTTAATTAGGTCGGCCTGGCTCTTAAGGTGGACTGGGTTTTAAGGTGGACAAGCTCACCCTGCTACAATATAAACTGTAGCAGGGTGGGCTGAGGTGAGGGTTTTAATTTGGCCTTATTTCATAGTTGAAACTAAATGGAAAATGAAGAGATCAAACTTCAAGGTGGAAAAATAAAATAAATAAAGTAAGAAATCCTGAAATTGTGTCTTATGCCTAAAGCATGCGAGTTAGCAACCCTCCCCCCAAAAACAGAATTGAGGAATATTTGTGTTTTCTTTGCTGTAATATTGTTGAATTCTTCAAATAAAATATGTCTACAGATGTAACTCGTAACTCGTGTTTTACTAATGAGTCATTCCATTCAGCTAACAGTACATCAGTCTGGGGAAATGGAGAGGTGTTGTTATAGCAACTCACAACTGGTGCAAACGATTCAAAATCAAACTGTAGCTCCATCATTGGATGGTACATGTTCCACCCGGACCCCATTGCAAATAAGAAGACCAAGACAGATGACTTTCTGGGGCAAAGGTTTCAAGTTTCTTTCCCATTTGAATACATATTTTTTGCATTGGAACTTGCATGGTCGCAGCTCATACATGAAACATACAAGACAAGATAAAAGACAGTGACAGCCCATGGGACCATGCATAAGAAAAACAAAACAAAACAACGCTAGGTCAGTAAAGTAAAGCAAAGTAAAAGTGCAGGGAGTGATTAAAGTGCAGTTTGTGATCCTTCAACATGATATACGATACATAATACATCAAGATATATTCAGAAGCCATATGGCACTGGGGTAAAAGCTGTTCCTGAACCTTCTGGGGCTAGATTTGAGAGGATGCGGCATCTCTAGTTGGACTGGAGAGGATGTAAAAGTTTGAAGGCAGGGAGGCCACAGTGTTTGTTGGTGTTGAGCACTATCTTGAGGCACCTACTCTTGTAAATAGTCTCAATGGAGGGGAGGTCAAGTCCAGTCAAGTTTTAATTCTATAGCCCTCAGCAAGGAAAAACTCCCAGAAAAACACTGAAAAAAGAACCCTTGAGAAGGGGTAACAGAGGGAGGAATCCCCCTTCCAGGATGACCAGGCTAAAATGGATGCAGAGTGGGGAACATTAAAAGCATTATATGACAAGTATTGGTGATCCTCTCTGCCTCCCTAACAATCTTCTGGATGGCTTGGCGGTCCATGGCAATGCGGTTGCCGTACCATACTGTGATGCAGTCCGTCAAGATGATTCAATGGACGTAGACCATAATCCTGAAGGTCATGCCAAAACTTCCTAAAGCCGTTGGTGATGACTGACCAGTGGAGGTTGTTTGGAGATGTGGACCGTCTAAGAACCTAAAGCAGTCCACTATGGTGATGGGGACATGGCCGGTGTTAGTGTTTCCACAATGATGGCTGAGTTTGTGCCCTTGGTTTTACCTTGGTTTTAGCAAGGTTGAGGGCTAGGTTACTGTCTGTCCACCAGTCTGCCATAAAAACATAAGAGATTGCTGTTATATTTCATCTCATGCTTACAGTTTGCAGACATGTTCTCTAAGAAGGAGGATGAAGGATCATTTATTTTACCATGTATCATGTGTCTTTGTATTTATCATTGGAAAAAAAGCTGTTTATCATGTTACAGCGATGTTGATGATCTATCATATTCTATGACTTCCATGCTGGCTTTTTCCAGGACTTGGCTGAAGTCCACTTGCTTTGTCTTAATTTTTTCCAACTTGTACCAACACAAAGAGAATGTACTTAACTATGTTTTTTGTTTAAATATTCAGATGCTTTGTTCTATGGCAATTAGACAGCACATTGCAGTCTAATTCGGCAGCAGTTAAATAGCGAGAAAGAAATGCAATAACAATATCAGGCAAACAGTGCTCATTCAGAGCTGTGAAAGGGTTATCTAAATTGGAGCAATTTCATTGAGTGTCATTCGACATCTCCGCAGGGGAGCTGTTTACCAAAGGCTCATTTTAACCTAGCTGTCATTTTAGCGAGCGCAGCAATCTCCACCTCCCTCTCTCTCCATCTGCGCCTTGTGTGTTCTCCCAACGCCTATCGACATTTGCAGTGCATGCTTAGGGCAGCAAACCTTTGAGCCACATCTTTATTCATCAGGACGCCAGGCGAGATACACAGGATGAACAAGTTGACCTCACTTTGAAAAGCGCCCTATTTGCATGTGAAAGGGAGGTTCGCTAAAGTTCACGCTAAAGATTAAGGGAGAATAAAAGATGGACTCTTCCGACGTCTCCTCCCACTGGACCACTGTGGGGCATCTGATCTTATTGCTCCGCTCATTTGGCCCCGTGATCGTGTCTATCTAGCATACACATGCAGTTGTACTTCATGCCCCATCTAAGTTCTTGAACTGTGTAATAAGCACTTACTGTAAGAATTCAGTAGATTTCAACTGTGGTGTATAATGGCTACACCATGGCAAGGAGAATCCACTGGGAGCAGGAGAGTGGAAACAAACCAGAGCAGGCCTGCTGATGGACCAAGGCCAAGTTTACCGCTCAGTCCATCCCTTCTGAGCTCCGAGCCAGGGATGGATGCATTCCATGAACACCCTCCCTCCCCCGCATCACGACGGAGAGGGAGAGAGAGAGACCTGTGTGTTTGTAGGTTCATGTGAACATTCAGGTTTGTTGAATGTACCACATCCACATGTTTTACTAATTTCCCGGGTAAGATATTGAGACCTTTGGACCTCCGGACCTTGAGAATCCATCTTGGTCAAGAACTGGGGGTTATGTGGTACCGCTTACTAAGTACAACAGGTGGCGCAATTTCCCAGTGCATTGCATTTGCTCTGGATGATTTTGGTTCTACCTCTCTGCGGTCTTTCCATTCCAGTCACCTTAAAAAAACAATGGGGTTGGGATTGTGACACCAGATTCCAACCAATTCAAATTGGCCTGGTTCAACAACATCACACTCTGCCACTGCTTGACTGCGTGAATCAATTAAACACATTTTATTGTGGTTTTTAGCGGGTGGGGTTTTTTCAGCGATTAGATTGTCTTAACCTGTGAGTGGCTCGTCGCATATGAACATGCCATCACCTGGCATTTTTTAAATGGCAGCGGCTGAATTTACCGACCTCCAACTTTACGATGCCACATCAACAGCTCCGGCACTATATTCCCGACTCCCACTCTCATTACTCGCTGGGCCATCAAATCTTTCACGGCAATCTGTCATTGTTATTCATAAAGTGTGTAAGTAGGGATCGTTGTGGGGGGTTTAAGTGAGTGACAGTTTAATTTTCAGCTTCTGCATTATTGCGACCGCACAACACCCCACCCTCCGCCGCTGCCTCCCCAAATGTAAGTCATCACATATCACCTGCGAAAGAGAGTCAGCATTGATGACATTTTTACTCCCAACAATGATCTGAAAGCTGTTACACAGGCGCCGTGGGCTACCGCTCAGGCTATTGATGTAAAGATTGCCTGTTTATCTTTAGGACTTAATCACTTTATCCTCCCGGGACTCAAGTTTAGTTTGTTTTCTAAATAGATGTTGGAACTTAGAACTTTTTAATGTGCTGGACTAATGGAAATCCATAACCAGCTAATAGCAGATAATAGCCCCCTAAATCCACTCATCTTGATAGTCTCGTCTCATCAGCGATTGGTCAGTCGTTTTCACTCACTGTCAACTTTATTTTCATTATTTAGTCAAAAATCCCCCTACTCAGGTGACGTTAGAGAACCCAAACATCTTTTTCCAGATTTGATTCTTGACAAGTGACTCAGTAAAGAGATGCTGGATTTTCTGACTCTTCGTTCTTTGGTGTAGCGCACGGTGAGCGAGGGAGCACTTCCAGTGAACAATGAGTCAGATGAGCCGGTTCAGCTCTGAATTGTGATTGGAATTCTCACAAGAATCATTTCATTCTGTCAAAATTATTTATCTAGATGGAAGCATCACATTCAATATGAATTACGTCAACTTATCTTGTGCATAGGATCACTTTTTATTATACATTCTTTATGGATTTTGTACATTTTGTTTCATTCTTGTTTTATTTTTTCAGACGACTAATTTCTTATGCAAAGTGTGCAACAATGCACCAATCTTTGCGAAATAAACTGATTCTGATTCTGTCAAATGCCTTGGCCTAAAATGTAGTCCTCAGTACAGTAATTATTTTCAGTTTGTGAGTCAAAGATTCACTCTGACTCCTGACTCCTGGTATCTTTAAGATATTTGTTCACTACGACCAAATCCTTTGCAAGTCTTTCATCGCGACTGTTTAACTCCTGTCGTATCGACAGCCGGGGAGGTCAAAGAACCGTCGACTTTGATGCTGACGTGATGGGACGAGACACCGTGTGAGGAGAGAGGCTTTGATGGCACGTCAGTCTGCTGAGTTTTATTATAGTTGAATGTTTTAACCTTGATTTGAAAGAGTGGAGGCGATCGGGGCACAAGCAGGGCGAGCCTCCGAAACCATGATAGCGCAAAAATACAACACAGCATGTGTCCGGACCCATTGCGGGAGATGCTGCGCCACGATGGTATTGATTTCATTTTCCATTCTCACCTGAATACATTTTCCCAAATTATCTTTATTAGGGCAAGCAATCATTTGCGGCTTAATGTTGATTATTAGTGAATTGGTTATCAAATTACTGTCTTTCAAAGAAAAGAAAACAAATGCCTTGTAGAGTTCTATATATATATAGTTCTATGTATCGATATATAGTCATTGGTGTTACATTCAAAACCATCACATTGCCGCTATTGGCAATTTGAGGAGAAAATTGTGTCTGCTAAAAAATGGGGTACATCGCAATAACTGAGTCTGAGAATAACTTGAGTTATTGACAACACACTCAATGTTTTTGTTTACTCCCATGGTGTTGCAGCGATGTTCCTCAGACCTGATCTGAATTCAGACGCCGAGCTAAACGACAAGGACAAAATTGTTGGCAGAGTACAAAAGAGGCCAGTTTTTCCAACACAGCATGAGAAACACGCAGCATGGACGACTCATAAACATCATCTTAAACCGGCGCCTCGAGATGAATGGAGCCCGGGACCGTGTCTTCGCCGTGACATTGGGAGGACAGTGCTCATTTGTCATCTAATTACAACTTGAGAGAAAGTCTTTGCATCCGTCTTTGTGTGTGAGTGTGTTAGTTTGTGTGTGTGTGAGTGTGTGTGACCCTATGTACTATACTGTATACAGATGTAACTTACAAGTTTCCTGCCCGGGATCCAGAACCAGGACCCATCTGCCAATGAGATCATTTGTCAAAAGTAGTCAAACAGGACAGGACATTACGGATCTTGTCAGCAAAACCATGATCCGCTTGGAGGAAATAAACTAAGATTAGGCAAGAGCAGGAAGGGTTAAGGGTCCTTGTTTCCTTGGAAGAGATCACTGCAGGAGGTCTCCAGGTGTATACTGAAGCGATGGGTCATCAATTATTCCATCTGGACAGCAGAGGGACACACGTTCCACGATCATGCTAGCTAGATGAGTCGTGACTGGGATGAGTGGCCCCCAGAGTCTTCATAATGTTGGCTGTGTCGAGGTGGAACACAAGACTGGATAATATCATGACAATAGGCTGCACGCTAGACTTCAAGGGTTCCCACTCCCTCATACGTCCATGCCATCTAAATCCCATGCATGTCCGCTTTGCTTTTAAACTGATGCCTACCTCTCCATTTCTAACCTACATTTTGTCTGCCCTGTCTCAACATAAATGACTACCAAGTCCTGACTCAACTTAAACGGCTACTTTAAATGGCCTGCCCCAATAAAGCCATTCTTTCTTCAGAAAAACGACCGGTTTTCGGTTAAATATCACCAGTAACCCTTTTCATAAAGAATTGTTTTCCATCTCCTTGGCTCTTGAAGACTAAAAGTCATGCATGTCCGCTTTGCTCTTCCATTGATACTCACCTTCCATTGATACCACCTCCGTTTCTAACCTCCATCTTGTTTGCCCTGTCTCAACTCACCTCCATCAATGGCTACCAAACTGTGGTGGGGCATTGGAATGGCCCAATCAAGCCCCACTTTCTTCAGAAACACAACCACATTTTTTGGTTAAATATCTCCAGTCACCCATTCCATAACCCATTGATACTCACCTCTCAGTTTCTAACCTCCATCTTGTCTTCCCTGTGTCCACTCTTTCAACGGCTTAACTGTGGTGTGACATGGCTCAATCAAGTCCCACTTCAGTCGGCAAAACGACCCCTTTTCAGTTAAAGAATGATGTTTTTTTATCTGCTTGGTTCTCTAAGACTAAACCCAAATGTCCATTGTTATTCCACTCATAATTACTTCCCTATTTCGAACCTCCATCTTGTCTGCCCTATCCCAACTCAACTCCATTAAAGGCAACTAAACGGCGGTGGGGCATTGGAATGGTCCTATCAAGACCCACTTTTGACAGAAAAAAAGATCCCCTTTCAGTTAAATATATATCACCCTGTCCATAACCAGTCATTTTCTATCTGCTCTCCTCTAATTTTGAGAAAAGTAAAATGCTGTCCAAAGAAGGTTCTCCTGGTGCCGGAGCCCTGACCCCTCTAATCCCTACAATCGGCACCTTGGAAATTAAAGCTCAGTCCACTGTTGCACTCAAATTAAGTCTGAATTGGGTGAGCGCATCAGCGGAATGAAAATAATCCCTGATAACGCAGCAATCATATTAACTTATAACTCTTTAACTTTCTTAAAATACTGATCTTTTCCCATCACACACACAGATGGAGATTGGGAAGCTATTGTTTAGGGTATAGCCATCTGTGTTGTATGGTACATTTAAGTTAATATATTCAAATTGATCATTTTAAATGTACAATAGTTTCTATTTGTATTATAGTGTGTGTTTTATTATTTATGTAGGCTATTTCGTTTCCTTGATTCTAATGATTCAGTACAAAGAATTGCTTTGCCCATCACTAATTATCACGACGCGGCGGTGTCAGAGGTGAGTACCACACATGTAGTCAAGCATGAATTCATGTAGCCTGAAAATCACAATTTTACAGTGTACACACACACACACACACACACCCACACACCCTCTCTCACATACACACATATAATTAGCATGCAGATAGTCCTCACATATTTTCTCATACTGCATGGACACCAGTTTAACCTTGTGCACATAAGTGTGTGTGTGTGTGTGTGTGTGCACGTCTATGGGTTTTGCTGTATATGCATGTGCATGATTATTAATTGCCCACCCCCACATGTTCTCTTAATACAAGTGTGAGTAATGAGTCTCGCATGGCAACAATTGTACTTGTACCACCCAGTGCACTTATATAGCATCTTTAATGCACTGTGGTACATACACACACACACACACGCCCACACTTACATGGCAACATCTTATTACACTTTTACTACCTCTCTAAAGCTTGATGCACCCAGCAATCCTTTAAACCGGGATGAGCTGTGAAGTGATGTAATCAACTATTTCAATTAAGTTGATTAATATGCTGTGGAAAGCCCCTTGAGAGCCCGGGAGAGATCTATGAGAAGGGATTTGTGAATAGAGAGGTGATTAGTTTTAAGTGTGTCTGTGTGTGTGAGTGTGTGTGAGTGTGTGTGTGTGTGTGTTAGTGTGAGTGAGAGACACGGAAGAGTTTGCCGGGTGTGATGAGCTGATGGAACGGGTTAAGCTCCGCCGGCCCACTGTTTCCATGACGATATTATCAGTCATGAAATGCAGTTTTTCCGACGGAGGACAGGTACTCCAGAGCAGAGAGGCTGCTCTGCTGGGTTTTCAGGTCTCGTTTGGTTTATTTGATTATTTTGGGGTTTGTTTCTTAACATCGTATGTCGGATGGAGTGTGTGTTGACGTGCACGTGTGTTTGGAGGCGTCGAAGGTGTTTGGCAACCGGAGGCATCAATCTGATTTAGGAGTAAAATATGAGTGAGACACTCAGAGCGAATCCGAGTTCCAACTTGAGAGGCAGGGAAAAT
>OMKR01111083.1:0-12530 GCA_900302355.1 Cyttopsis rosea | reverse complement strand
CAGAGGTCCAGAGTCCCCCCCTTTCCAGACTGACCGGCACCCAACAGGCTTCTCCACTGTCATATATCAAACCCCCGCAAGCCGAAACCTCACACAGCACACAAACCATTAAACAACCTCTACTAAACGTTGATACACCACACTTCACTCACCGTGCATTGAACCAACTGAATCAAATCGAATGACTTGTTTCACTGAGTGACTCGTCAAGAACAGTCTCAAAAAATCTGTCTCAAAATTTTTCTCTTTTGCTCTTTTTTGAGCGTCGTCAACTATGTTATGTTACATTGGTATCGGGTTTGAATATCGGAGCAATTTTACAAGTACATGAGCACAGTATTGGGCCTGATACCGGTATCTGTATCGACACATCCCTACTTTACTCACAGGTATGTGAATTGACCTGGATATGAAGCGTCCATAGCACAAATTAATATAATGTTAGTTTCTAAAGAGAGAAGACGGAGCCCTCTCCTCTCTCCTCTTGTAAAAAAAAATTAATAAAAGAATTGAGCAGCGGCGGTCATATTTCAGCAGAGGCGTACTGCAGCTGCATATAGGGGAAACACTGGACACAATGATATGAATAATAATTGCTGAAGGATAACTGCAACTCATTTTTAGTGTTTGCCTGTTATTTGTGTGTATTTGTATAACTTGATATAAAAAAAAGAGGAAAGTGTAAAGAAAGAAAAAAAACTCATATTGCCACTTGATGAAGTTACTTGTAATCGTAACAAAAAATAATTGGTGAAACATATTGAACAACAGCTTGTTATTTAAGTGAATGTAACTTGAGATAGCATAGAGCACATAGGGCTACTACCAGCTCTGGCAATTATGGATCAACAGTTATGGGTGCAAAGAAAAAAAGAAGCAATGTGATAGAATAAAACTCAATCTGCCCTGCAGGAATGTGCCACACTGGGGAGCGGCATCCCTATCTGTCGGCAGGCCCAGACCAAGCTGGAAGTTAGCCTGTACATGTTCCTGTGGAGCCCAGATGCTGAGGCTGTGCTGGTCGCGATGTCATGCTTCCGCCACCTCTGCGAAGAAGCGGACATCCGCAGTGCTGCCGACGAGGTGTCTGTCCAGACAATCCTGCCTAACTACGCCACCTTCAGCGAGCTGGCTTCGGTCAGCAACATTATGGGCACAGGTCAGAATGCTGTGTGTAATATGTGTGCCATGCTTTTGGATACTTGGGATTGCTTCACCGCTTGTCATCCCTTATGTTGTCTCTTGGTAGGTCGCTCGACATTGCAGAAGAGGGTGATGGCTTTGCTACGGAGAATTGAGCAACCCACTCCAGGAAATATTGAGGTGAGGATTGTGTACACAAGCCTTGCTCGCCCAGCTCAACTACATTTCATATGTGTTTTTAAATGATTTTGCTTCATTGACCTGCTAGTCAGTATGTCAGATGGATTATTTCTTTACTCCTATGAATTAATTTGGGTTGCTTTCTTTTGTAGGCATGGGAGGACACTCATACAAAATGGGATCAGGCAACCAAACATATTCTTAACTTCCCTAAAAACAAAGGAGATGACGGGCAGGTAAATGCCTTTTTAATGGTTTTAGTATTGTCAAATATGAACACATGACTATGGTAACTGCTGCATGAATGTGTGTTGGTACTGTTATTTTAGTTTACCCCTTGTTGTTGTCTGTCGTCCTATTTGTGCCACTCATCATGTCCTTGTTCTCTCCAACAGCAGGAGTGGATTAACATGACGGGATTCCTATGCGCTCTAGGTGGGGTGTGTCTCCAACAGCGTAGTACCCCAGGCCCAGCCACATACAGCCCTCCCATGGGGCCCATGAGTGAACGCAAGCACTCCATGATCTCCATGGGCTCCTGCGAGGTCTCCAACCCTGTCACTTCCCCAGCCACTTGCTCCACCTCCACATCCAGCGAGACTCCATTAAGTCGCTTCCTGGACCGACTTCTGGCTCTGCTGGTGTGCGGGCACGACCGGGTGGGCCTCCATGTTCGCACCAATGTCAAGGACCTGCTGGGGCTGGAGCTCAGCCCTGCTCTGTACCCCATGCTCTTTAACAAGCTGAGGAACAGCATTGGCAAGTTCTTTGACACGCAGGGTCCGGTGAGTACATTTCTTTGGCCTCACTATAGGCAAGACAAAATTATTTTGTAACTTATTTCTTTCAATTTGTCTGTGCAATTTTGTGATGTTCCAGGTCCCCATCAATGACACCAACACCCAGTTTGTGGAACAGACCATTGCCATTATGAAAAATTTGCTTGATAACCACACAGAGGGCAGCTCGGAACACCTGGGTCAGGCCAGCATTGAGACCATGATGCTCAATTTGGTTAGGTCAGTGTATGAGTTAATCTAAAAAGCATTTTGTACAACGTGTCTGGTAGGAGAGCACACCCCACTACTATGTGCTGGACTGCATTGGAGGCCCCTGCTATCTGGCGTGCATCTGGTGGAGTGGCATTGCTTACTCTTCTTTATTTATTTACATTGTATTATTAGTGTCATTCTAGACAAAGTAGGAAAGGCAAAGTTTGGAGCTAAAGTTTAGTTATTAGTTTCTTTACACTTGTTTTTGTAAACAGCTATTGAACTTAACTTTAACACACCCCTGGATGCTAGTCTCCTTGGCAAGATGAATGCATAATCAGAGTAATGACAGTTCATAGTTCATAGCCACCCCTCATTTACATATAAGTCTCCTGTTGAATTACATTAATGATGTAGGAATCATCAATGGATTGGACAAAGGCAATGCGGTCAGGTGCATCCCTGGAAACGCATCCGAGATGTTCATTAGTCATTGTTACCATTTTGCACCCAGGTTCAGGGGCTTTACCAAACAGTCAATTTGTAAGAAATTGTAATACTGAACTGCAATACTCACAAAGTGACTTTAAAAAATGAACATAAAATTGACACCTAAAATTTAACAGTCAGTGCCAATTCCCGTTATTGATAAATTCACATACATTTTATAGTCCACCCTTGTTTTCTGCTGCTGCGGGGGGGGGGAATCACCACCACCACCCGGCTATATTTTTCCTCTTTTTTTTGTTTTTCAGGTATGTGCGTATTCTCGGCAACATGGTCCACGCCATTCAGATCAAGACTAAACTGTGCCAGCTCGTGGAGGTGATGATGGAAAGGCGGGATGACCTCTCTTTCTGCCAGGAGATGAAGTTTAGGTCAGTAACACCAGCCACTGTACGTTGCCAGAACTTCATTGTGGTGCTGAAATTACATGCGCCGTATTTAGCACTCGCATAATGTGAAGGATGATATGACGTAAGGAAACATTTTCACACAACATTCGGATATTATTTTGTAGATTATCTTCCAGCCCTTAACACTTGGATGGAGTTTTGGATCCGTTTTTTTTTTACGTCTATTATCATGTAGATTCTTTAGATTATATGTAAAACATGGGCACTGATGGGTAAATATTACTGAAGAGTAAATAGTGGGAAAGCTACAGTAGGCAAGATTGGGAATTTTTTGTAAAACGAGGAAGGGAAAAAATGCATCTTTTTAAAATTTATCGATAGGGCCTCTCATTTAAAGGGATAATCTAGTTTTTTGGGAAATAATTAGTTTGTCTTATCTTACCCAAATTAAGACAAGAAGGTCAATACCATTTTCTTAGCTCTGTGTCCAATATGAGAAAAAATTAAATGTGTCAAAAATAGTTCTAACAACATTTTATTTTATTTTATTTTAATAGGCTTCCCCCCCACCTCCCCAAAAATGTAACTGCGTATAGGGTGATGCAAGATCGAAGGACTGTCATTGGATCGCTTCGTATTTGCTGAAGACTAAAACGCCTTAATTTTATCATTCAGTGTGCAAGATACAAAACTCAAATTACCGAAAAAGTTGAACTATCCTTTTTATGCTTTTGGTGCCCAGAAGAATACAGAGAATGTTTGCCCTACATTTTCTAGGAACAAGATGGTGGAGTATCTCACAGACTGGGTGATGGGAACCTCCAACCAGGCGGCCGATGATGACATTAAGTGTCTGACAAGGTGCAATATATTTCATCTATTACTGGCACTGGTGAAGTGTGTGATAACATGGTTTTATCTAGTGCTGTTAATTGTTGACATCATCTCTGTAGTTTGAGTATTCCAAATCCATTCATTCATTCAAGGGAAGATCCCACAGCACATGATCTAATGCAGTGGCTCATGGTTGGTGCATATGGGTTTGGTGCAGGGACTTGGACCAGGCCAGTATGGAGGCGGTTGTGTCTCTACTGGCAGGCCTGCCACTACAGCCGGAGGAAGGAGACGGGGTGGAGCTGATGGAGGCCAAGTCCCAGCTCTTTCTCAAGTAAGGTTCTGCTACCTGTTACCTATGCCCACCCTACCATTTGAAGCAATGATGAAGTTGATTCCAGTGAATTTGATTCAATGACACATATTGCAGAACAAATTGATAAACAAAAATATCCAGGTAAAATATTATTTTTTTTATTTTATTTTATTTTATTTTTACATTTTTAACTGTAGCTGTAACAATCAGGGTCTTCATAATAACCTCCATTGGGAGTAAAGTGTAAAAAAAAAAAAGAATAAAAGATGAATTATATAATAACTGGATGTGAATTGTCTGAAAGCTTTCCATGCAAGATTCTGCAAATATTATCGCCTAGCAATGACTCTGGATTTGTCCATGTTATTTAAGCATTATATTCAAACATTTTATTCCAAATATGCAACTATTGTGGGGGTGAGAGAAAATGCAAGCTAATGAATATATTCCATTACATTTGAGGAATTTACATTTATTTCTTTACGTACAGAATCATGGGGGTACTGTTAAATACTGATCGCGCAAATCCAAATGTTAGTGTTTTTGTCTCTGCTGGTGTTCAGGTACTTCACCTTGTTCATGAACCTGCTAAACGACTGCAGCGAGGTGGAGGATGAAGGCCAGGCAGTGGGTGGAAGGAAGAGGGGGATGTCCCGCCGCCTGGCATCACTTCGCCATTGCACTGTGCTGGCCATGTCCAACCTCCTCAATGCCAACGTGGACAGCGGCCTCATGCACTCCATTGGTTAGTAACCATTAAATCTACCAGCAGAGATACTCACTGATCTTTAGGTCAGTTTAAAGAGTCTCATTTGTCACAATGAGACTCAACCAATCTCATTGGTCGTTCTACTTGCTATGGGTGTAATGGTATATCATGACACAACATTTTCATTACCAAAACAGGATGATATGCACCGTGGAACTGAAAAAAGGAGCAAAAATGTACAGCAGTTACTTTGACTTGCCAACTCTGATGAATGCATTTGCAACTCCTCTTCCTGCCATGAGTCAGAGTTTTCTGTTTTTTAGGGAAAAGAAGGAATCTTCTTCATTTGTTGACTTCTTCAAAGTCATTTGTTTCCATTCAAAGTTTGTGATAACCATTTAAACCCTGTACTGTGAATCTTACCAAATGTGTAAGGAGTGTTATCATTACACCCCTAATTCTTGACAAATAAACCAATAACCAATCAAGTCGAGGCATTCTCAAAAAAAAAATGGAAAGAAAGAAAATATTTTCCAGATTTTATCTATATTCATCTCAACAACTTTTCTGTCCCTTGCCTTTGTATCCTGAGAACATTTCCTTAAAGAGTCTGAACTGTCATGTGCTATATCTGTGTCAAATGACCTCAAACAATAATTTTTTTTCTCCCTCTTTTACCGCTCACCAGGCCTGGGCTACCATAAGGACCTCCAGACACGAGCCACCTTCATGGAAGTACTGACCAAGATCCTACAGCAGGGGACAGAATTTGACACTCTGGCCGAGACAGTTCTGGCCGACCGCTTTGAAAGACTAGTTGAGCTGGTCACCATGATGGGAGATCAAGGAGAGCTGCCCATCGCCATGGCGCTCGCCAATGTAGTCCCAGGATCTCAGTGGGTGAGAACTTGGTCTTTGATTATTACATATGTTCTCAAGCTCGTTTGCATATACATTCCTAAGAAGAGTTATTTCTCTGTTTCTTAAAGTAGAAATCCGTACGAATGGATTACTCTGCAGTTTATTTTTTCCTAACATCCTTGGATTTGCAGCTACACCCCAAACAAACCAGCTCGACCACATCTTCCTTGAATAGAATGTAACTACTAGGGCTATACATTTTTTGCATTATTTTGTTGACGCCATTTTCGCCTTTTCCTAGTTTGACTCTTTGAACTGGCTGTAGTTCTTAGCCCAAATGATTGTGCGCCCATTTCACTTTCATTTTCCATATTTGAATGACTGAAAAAGCAGCTGAGCAACCTGCTGCCGACTCTCCCGATTTTCCAGCCATCCACTGTCGTGCTCTGCTGGAAAGCTCCTGATTTCTACAGATATAGAACAGATATTCTCCTTTACGCCCGTAACTCACAAGTTAGAGAGGCTGCTTGCTTACCTGGAATGTGCTGCTGCTTTATGGACAACAGCAGTGCTGAGAGCCACTGTTTCAATGGCATGTAAAGAGCCGTGTACACTTTTTAACCAACAATTGAATTACAAACGTTGAAATATGAAAGACTTCATGTTACATATACTTTGTTTTATATCCACATTCCCAAACTGGGGTCCCCCTAGGAATTGGAGGGGGTCCGCAGCAAAATTATTATTTTATTTGTTTTTTATTTTATTATTTTCTATGCTTTAATATAGCAATTAATGTAAACAACCTTGTTTGTCTTAGTAACTGTCTCAGTGCTAAGGGCTAGGAGAATGATAGCCTTGTTTCTGGTGAAAATGCCATTAAATACATTATGACGAAGATTATTTTGAGTTTCTGTTCTCAATAATCAAATCATATTATGGTTCCATGATACTTACTTGTACAAACTGTTGACCACATCCACATTTGTAGATTCTTGTCTTGTTGGAGCTTTCTGTACCTTGAAAAACTAGCAGATGTTCACCCGTATCGTAGCTCTAAGCAATCAAATTATTTTCTAATAATCTATTTCTCCTCTCCTTGATTGATTGATTTGATCATCCATATCAACAGTTTACTGACCACAACTAGCTATGCAGTGGTGTAAAGTCACAAAGTAAGTACTTTGTCACTGGACTTAAGTATTTTTTGGGAGTATCTGTACTATACTTGAGTTATTATATTTCTGTAAACTTTTACTTTTACTTAGATACATTTAGCCCCAAAAAAGTATACTTTTCAAGGGTCATATCTAGCCAGCAAACTAAGTGTAAACAAACAGCCTGTGTTCAGAGTTGCCAGGTTTTCCCACGAACTTGGGCTACTTTTTAAGTGTTGAAGCAGGTTATTTGTTTTGTCTGCTGGTTGGGGGATGACCTAGCAACCCTGCTGTGTTAAGTTTAGTTTTTGCGGCATTGCTACTGAACAAGCAGAGGCCAGAACAACTACTAGCCACAACTAGAGCAGCGTGTTGGAGAGCGGCGGCCTCCTCCAGCAGTGATGCTACCCCACTTGCACCTGCTACGACTGATGGAGACATCCGTGACCATGTTTACGACAAATGTTTTCTGATGTCAGAGTGAAAGATGCGTCTTACCGAATTAAGTGCCTCTTATGCTTACCGAAAAATGAAGAAATATTGACAACCAGAATAAAGTCAGAGCAAAAAAAAGGCTTTTTTTTCTCCACAGCATTTACTTTTACTTTTGATACGCAAGTACGTTTAATACCATATCATTACTTGTGATACTTATGTACCTTTAATACTACTTTCAGACTTTTACTCAAGTAGTATTCTAATCTAACTTTCACTTTTACCAGTGTAGTTTTTTAGTAAGATATCTCTACTTTTACTCAAGTGTGGCTTTCCAGTACCTTTTCACCACTGTAGCTACTCTGGTTTATCAAGTTCGCACAACTTCTTGCGCATCTCCACTTCTTTGTATTCTTCTCGGGAAAGGTGGAACCGGCCACCTACAATAGAAACGGCACATAGAGGGCCACATGCATGACACAAGTATATTGAATGATTGAATGTTTCTTCAAATATCAAATGTTTTTTTATTTTATTTTTATTTTTTTCAGGATGAGCTAGCACGTGTGCTGGTGACGTTATTTGACTCCCGACACCTGCTGTACCAACTACTGTGGAACATGTTCTCCAAAGAAGTGGAGCTGGCCGACTCCATGCAGACGCTTTTTAGAGGCAACAGCCTTGCCAGCAAAATCATGACCTTCTGTTTTAAGGTGAGGGTGCGCGGGGGAGCTTGTCCGTCTTCTCAAAACCTTCCACACCCCAATGTTATTTATGGTGAAATCTCCAACTCTACCAGTGCTGCCTATTCCTAGAGAAGGTTTAGCTGGCTGTAGCCGCGTTTCCACAGCAGGAACTTTCCCTAGGAACTTTCAGTGCGTTTCCACCACAGGGACCAGGGTGTAAATCAAGTTCTGGGGACATTTTCCGGGGACCAAAAAGTCCCTTCTCGGGGGTAGGTACTTTTCAAAAGTCCAGGAACTTTGGGGGTGTGGCTTGCAGCGCTGAGCATTTCTGATTGGTCTAGTTCTCGCAGCATTTTATTTCAGCCACCAACACGATGCATTCTGTGGTACTCGCATACTGTGGTACTCGAAACACACACTGGTGCCAAAAATAAGTAGTCTACACTAACATTAATCACAATTGTGATTTACTTGATATATTATCTTTTTACCTTGTAGTGATTTGTAAATCAGGAGGTGCCGCGGAACACAGTGGCACCTGATCCAGCAGGTCAGGCGTAGAACGTAACGCGCAGAGAGATTGGAGAGCGGAGATTTTTTTAGAAAGGGTGTTTAGAAGAGATTTACAGGAAAATATTCGCTTATAATCACCTTTTCATACAGGTCTTTATACCATGGTGGAAACGCCAACAACAACGGGCTGAAAGAACCTTTTAGTTCCTGGAAAAAAGTTCCTGGGACTAAAAGTTCCGGATACTGGAAACGCGGCTTGTGAAATAAAGTGGTTTGGTACTATGATAAAATGTACTTCAGTTTGGACAAAAGTGTCTAAATGATGTAATGTAATTGAATGTTTTTGGCAGAGCAAAGCATTGTCCTTAGATTGCAGATAATTGTGCTATTTCAGCTCCCAACAGCATGAATGAAAATTAGTTAAATGTATTTCAACAATTCTGTTATTTGCTGATTGGACAGGTTGAAAAAATGATGTGAATTTGCTGGAGTGTTATACCTGTGTTGTGTTATCAGGTATATGGGGCGGCGTACTTGCAGAAGCTCTTGGAGCCTTTGTTAAAGGGGGTTATCACAACCCCAGAGCACATCAGCTTTGAGGTTGATCCAACAAGGTAAGATAATTTTACAGATAACGAGACGGATTGCATCATTTCATTCAAGTGGGGTTGTTTTTGTTCTCTACTATTTCATCTGGGTCTTCTTTTCAAAGTTAAGCCTGAGAATAATATTGCTCACGCAAAGTGCTCAGTCATCATATTTGTATCATCAGACAATATTGTTTGTGTATTATTTGACTGAAACACTATTTTTCAAGCCAGGCATTGTTAATATGACAGTTCCCACTATTTAGAACTGTACATAGTGCTAACGATTAAATTAAACCCTTAGGCAAAAAAGGTAGACAACATATTATTCCTTACCAAATTAGTTTCAAATGTAAAATGGACTGGTTGATATATCAAGTTTTTTACCAAGAAATTTAATGTCTGCTTTAAAAAGGAAACACAACCCAATGCACAGTGCAAAATGCATCCACATCTAAATGGCATTTATTAAGCAGTTCAGTAATTACAAATTGTCTAACACTCTTGGTGTTTTCTCAACCAGCTTCATGAGGTAGACACCTGGAATGTTTTTCCGACAGTCTTGAAGGATTTCCAACATATGCTGAGCACTTGTTGGCAGCATTTGCTTCACTCTGCGGTCCAACTCATCCCAAACCATCTAAATTAGGTTTAAGTGGGGTGACTGTGGAGGCCAGGCCATCTGACACAGCACTCCATCACTCTCTTTCTTGGTCAAATAGCCCTTACACAGCCTGGAGGTGTGTTTTTGTCCTGTTGAAAAACAAGTTATGGTCCCACTAAGCACAGACCAGATGGGATGGCTTATCGCTGCAAAATGCTGTTGTAGCCATGCCAGTTAAGTGTAGCCTGATATCAGACAGAATTGTCAACTCCGTTTCCATTTTCAGTCTGAGATTGCCTCCATTCTAACCCATTTCTGTGGGGGAGGGGGATTCGATTTTCCCTAACCAAGGCAAGGTTAAGTGTGCCTTGAATTCTAAATAAATGGCCGACAGTGTCAGCCAGCAAAGTACCCCCACACCATCGAACCTCCTCCTCCATGCTTCACGGTGGGAACCACACATGCCGAGATCATCTGTTCACTTTCTCCGCGTCTGTCTTACCCCTTTTCCACCAACGCGAACCTGGTGCCTCTTCTGGGCTGGTGCTGGTGCCGGTTCGCTCTTGGTTCAACTTGCGAACCTTCTAAGAACCAGTTTGCTTTTTCACAGGAAAAAAACGGGACAGAGAGCCACGTGATTACGGCACTGCCCATGTCGTTACACACGTTCATGCACGTGCACAATTATGCGCTTATGCACGCACCATATGTGTTTTCATTAGGATGGGGGACAATTATTATACATTTATTATTATTATTTTATTATTATTTTTGCTTATGTTTTGTGGTGCATTGTTTATGTGGGTTAGGTAATGAGTGGGATAGAACATGATAAATGTCTATACAAGCGCTGAAAACAAGCATATTATTATTATTATTTAATTGGGGTGAAATGTAGTGAATGTTGAAAACTGGGACATTTTAGTGTTTTACAAATTTTTGTCAGCACTCGGGAGCTGGAGGAACCGCGACATCTGGTCACCTGGTTACGGTGCCCAGACAGTTTGTCTGTAACTAAATCACATCTAAAGTGTTACTCCTGGCTTTGCGAGCCGCAGTCTCCTGGCAGTGGCTCAGGGATTGACTCGGGAGGAACCAGTTTCCGGTTCCAGAGCCGGTTCTTTTGCTGTGGAAACACAAATAATTGGTTCCAGATTAGGCACCAGGTTCGCGTTGGTGGAAAAGGGACCACAAAGACAGCGGTTGGAACCAAAAATCTCAAATTTGGACTCATCGGACCAAAGGATAGATTTCCACCGATCTAATGTCCATTGCTTGTGTTTATTGGCCCAAGCAAGTCTGTTCTTCTTGGTTGCCTTTAGTTGTGGTTTATTTGCAGCAATTTGACCATGAAGGCCTGATTCACAGTCTCCTCTGAACACTTGATGTTCAGATGTGTCTGCAACTTGAGCTCTGTGAAGCATTTATTTGGGCTGTAATCTGAGGTGCAGTTAATTGGCAATTTCTGAGGCTGGTAACTCTACGCTGGGTCTTCCTTTCCTGTGGCAGTCCTCATGAGAACCAGTTTCATCGTAGCACTTGATGGTTTTCATCATATATCAAGTCATATATGTATGTATATATATATACATATATACATTTGTGCATTTTATTAGGTACACCTGTACATACAATTCTACTTTTATGAAGTTCATAATGTTCTGTTTTTGTCCAAGTTTTTGTTGACATAGGAAATGTTTAAATTCAATTATATGTTTATGACTGAGGTCATAGTTAAATGTCGTCTTGTACTGAACTACATTATCCTACATTGTCCTCCCTATTTACATACATGAGGGGTCAGAATATTAGAAACACCTGTGAATATAATGCAGCTCAGTACACCACCACCAGCAACTATGAACGCAATGCTAAAACATATAATTGAATTACCACCTCTTCTATGACAGTGTAAAACAACCCTGAACATTAAAGTCAACATAAAGCAAAATTTATGGCTGAGCTGTTGTATTGAATTGCATGAGATTGTACAGGTGTACCTAACAAAGTGTGTGTGTGTGTGTGTGTGTGTGTGTGTGTGTGTGTGTGTGCATATATACACATATATATGTGTGTGTGTATATATGTGTATGTATATATATATGTATGTATGTATATGTACAGTGGTGTGAAAAAGTGTTTGCCCCCTTTCTGATTTCGTATTTTTTTGCATGTTTGTCACACTTAAATGTTTCAGATCATCAAACAAATTTTAATATTAGTCAAAGACAACACAAAATGCAGTTTTTAAATGAAGGTTAATTATTAAAGGAGAAAAAAAATCCAAACCTACATGGCCCTGTGTGAAAAAGTGATTGCCCCATAAACCTAATAACTGGTTGGGCCACCCTTAGCATCAACAACTGCAATCAAGCGTTTGCGATAACTTGCAATGAGTCTTTTACAGCGCTGTGGAGGAATTTTGGCCCACTCATCTTTACAGAATTGTTGTAATTCAGCCACATTGGAGGGTTTTCGAGCATGAACCGCCTTTTTAAGGTCATGCCACAGCATCTCAATAGGATTCAGGTCAGGACTTTGACTAGGCCACTCCAAAGTCTCAATTTTGTTTTTCTTCAGCCATTCAGAGGTGGACTTGCTGGTGTGTTTTGGATCATTGTCCTGCTGCAGAACCCAAGTTCACTTCAGCTTAAGG
>OMKR01111082.1:0-10598 GCA_900302355.1 Cyttopsis rosea | reverse complement strand
ACGCCATGTGAACAGAATAGTGCAGATTGCTGTCAGAATTCTGAGAGCCTGACTTTTTTTTTTTCTCAGAATTTGTACTTTGTTGCTTTTATTCCTTAGTTTGAGGGAAAAACAATCACAATTCTGACATTAGTCTGTAATTCAAATACATTTTTCCACATGGCTATATTTTGTAGTTGGTCCTAAATCCTAACTCGCTGACTTTTTAAAATCCTATCTTTAGAGAAGTGTTGAGCAGTAAGGATGCGGTAGCAGCGCCATCTAGTGGTAGTCGTGGTTTTTACAAGTAGCGTCAAATCGGCCAGAACTTGGAAAAGTTCAGACCTTTTAGTTTCCTATGAACGTCTGACCCATTGATGTTTAATAGCCAAATGTGACGGTAACACGGAGGTTTCACAATACAGATCACCAGTATGTCCAAACACATACACAATTGCAATACAATTATAAATTCCAATTGCACAATTATCGAAATGTATTTCAAGTATTGAAATATTTTATATTGGTATTATTGGATGAACAAAATGATTATCCTATTAAATTGCTCTTCAATTAAAATGCAGCAGTTAAGCAATTATCCCACTCTGAGCAGCAGCCTGTTACCATGACAACAGCAATATATTTAAACGGTTGTAATCCAACGATGTAATAACCGCTAAATAACCTTAAAAAATAGACCAATTGTAGATAATAAAGAGCGTGTCACCGAAGTCAAATCAAAGCGAACTTCACATGCACGATTCTGTCTGTTGACGTTCCAAACCACAGATGCGTTTCTGTCGCCACCTGGTGGCGAATACTAACATTACATCCCAAGAATGAACTACACTTGTCGGCACTGCTCTAACATCATCATGTGAATGTAATGTTGTGTCATTCTAACGTGGCTGGTGACACGAAGCCGCCTGAAATAAATAATACAATGACAATAACAATGACAAAAGTGGTAAAACTGGTGGTCATTTAACTTCTCTTCCTACTGGGGGGGCCGCAGAACCCAGTGTGGGAACCCCCGCTGGTGTATGGACATGAAGGTACAGTATATATGTAGGTAAACTACAATTTACAGTGGTGTGTAGTTTAACTATTTTGAAAATTAAAGAGCTTTTAAGTAGTTAAGTTAATTTTTTAATCATATATGGAGGTAGTGTGTACCAACGCTATTCGTTACTATTTATTTTTATTATATAAAATGTCATTAAACGACGATATCACACTGGACTTGGAGCTTAAGTCTGTAAATGTGTGATGTTTTGTTATTATTGTGTAGCAGCTTCAGTGCAGTTGGAATACAACTGCTATTGCAGCACAAGCTGCAGCACACGGTCCTTGGTGGGAAGTAAGACTCGAAATAATGACTTAGAATCTCAGGCAACTGTATGTTATCTGAATATTCATCATTATTACTTAACTGCTTATTGCTTGGGCCACACTAACATATTGTTGTGGCCGTGAGTCAGATTGGAACGCAGGTCGCCACTTGCAGGATGGACGGTCCACCTGCCTGGTGGGAAGGTGTCGTTATTTTAACCTTTAATTTGGTTTGATCCAGTTGCAGAATTTATGTGAACGTGTGCGAGTCCGACTAACAACAGCAGGAATATGTTACTGTCGCCCAAGCAACAAGCAATAAGCAACAAGCAACATGCAACAAGCAACAAGCAACATGCAACAAGCAACAAGCAACATGCAACAAGCAACAAGCAACATGCAACAAGCAACATGCAACAAGCAACAAGCAACAAGCAACATGCAACAAGCAACAAGCAACATGCAACAAGCAACAAGCAACATGCAACAAGCAACAAGCAACATGCAACAAGCAACAAGCAACATGCAACAAGCAACAAGCAACAAGCAACATGCAACATGCAACAAGCAACAAGCAACATGCAACAAGCAACAAGCAACAAGCAACAAGCAACATGCAACATGCAACAAGCAACAAGCAACATGCAACAAGCAACAAGCAACAAGCAACAAGCAACATGCAACAAGCAACAAGCAACATGCAACAAGCAACAAGCAACATGCAACAAGCAACAAGCAACAAGCAACAAGCAACAAGCAACAAGCAACAAGCAACATGCAACAAGCAACAAGCAACAAGCAACATGCAACATGCAACAAGCAATACCACACAAATGCAAAGTGAGATAATAATAAATGCTTCTAATATTATGATTGATTTCAATAAATAGCTTAAGATGCTCAGTCATTGTTTTCTTACTTTTTTCCACCACATTGGCTTCCATGCTAATGTGCAGCGTAGGAGGGTGTTTCGTTTGAGTGACCGCCAGGGGGCGCTCTGTTCATTTGCTTGTGTTTAATTGTTGCCAATTACTTGTAGCCACTTCCTGTTACCGTCAGGCCATTGTTCTGCATCGTGTTGGAAGCTGCGCTGCCACGTGTCTCTGGTGCATTGCACAGAACGTTGTTCATGAGAAACCTGCTTTGTTGTGACACGGTTGTTTTCCGGTTCATTCGGTGCGTGGAAGCTGCCCAACGAACCGGCCGCCCCCCCGTCAGCCGTCCTTCCACCGCACCTCACGGAGGAGATCACATGTAAAAGTACACAAAGCGGAGTATTCTCCGTGAGGCTGCTGCAGAAAGGCTGGCACACGGGCTTGAATACATAACAACATGTGATCAACAGAGATCGAATCGAATCAACATGTGGAGCTTGGAGTGACAGCTATGGCTGCAGGGTCTGTTCAATTTGTTAGTTGACGTCAAACTGGAGCTGGTGCCAGACGACCCGAGTGGCGGTACCGGACCCGGGGTGACGTCATCAGAGCCCCGAGGCCCCACAATACGATACTAACACGATACTTAAGTCACGATACGATATTATTGCGATATACTGAGTATTGCGATAATATATATTGCGATTTATTACCTTTTTTCAACTGCAAATTACCTCCCCAAAGGAAAACCTTGTCAACATGTGTTTTATCGAATAAGATAAAGTTTTCAGTCTGTTCATCTCACTTTAACATTTTTATTGGCGAATTACAGTTTTCCGAGTTCCAGTGAACGCAGCATCACTATTCGCTTCCTGCTTTTTGGAAGCTTTCAACCGCCGTGTCCGCGCCTCCTGTTCCCGATGTATCACAGAACGGCTTCACTAGTCCATCGATGGCGGACGGATGGAAAAAAATGCTAAAATGGTTTCACCGAAAAGCGAGTTGTTTGCATCCGTGTATCGATACAATATCGCCAGGCAGAATATCGCGATACTGTGTGTATCCCCCCCCCATTCCTAGAGGAGCGTGGGATCACGGGAGTTGTCTTCATGCCGATTTTCATCGTCAATGGTGCGACAGAACGCGCAGCAAACGGCAATAAATAACGGTGCTCCATCAAACAACAGTTAGCAGAGCGATACAAACAATCGCACAATACAGTGGCTAGCTAACGTTAGCTCATAGACGCAGCATCGACCGCTTCGGGCCGGTGCTGCGATACGTCAACGTCGCCGCCATATTGGAACGGGCAAGACCGGCCTGTAAACAAATACAAGTAAAGGGGGAGCTGCGGTTTTTCTGGATAAAAAGCACGAGAACGTTTACATTTCTCAGCCCGTTTCAACGAGTCGCTTTTATATCCAAGGGTCTGTGAACGACCTGGAGTATGAAATTTCAAAACTTGTCCCTGCTCCACGCAGATGGACCGGTCCAAGATGGCGGCGACGTCGACGTACGATCCAGAGGCCGATGCGGCGTAAAGGGGATATGACGCCGTGACAGGCGACCTCGTGAAACGCTCCGTTTCCTATATTGAAATTAATGTAAGTACACAACTCGACAAAACATATAACGTTTTCATATCATCTTTAGACATTTTAATGCAGAAAGGTTACATATTGTACCTTTAAGTATCAGTCGACTACTCCAACCTAAATGTGCATTTTTTCCCCAATTTCATTAGAATATGTGACTTCCGTATCGGCAGGTAATGCTTTAAGTTTTCCTTGAAATAAGCACCACACTTTGACGCTCCATTGTTGGCATTTCCGCAGTCGTCCTGCTGCGTTTCACGGTTTTAACCTCTTGCTTTTTCTCTTCGGCGGATGTTACAGAGAATCCAGCGCTGAGCTGCAGTTGGCCCCGTCCCTCCTGTCTCCACCCTGAGATCCAGCTTCTCATCAGAGAAGTAATCTCCAACTGCAAAGCCACCAGAGTTGATAAAGCTCATTTGTTTGTGCTTACCAGGTGAAAATGAGCATTACGCAGGGGCCGTGCTAACGCCACGGCAGAGTGGACGAGAAAATCGAAAGCTGCCGTTATTTTGCCGTCTTCCTGGCTCGTTTGGAATGGACTCGTTCAGCCGTTCGGCAAGGCAGGTAAAGCTTCATCTCACCGACACTGAATCGCTGCCTCGTCCTGTAGTCTTATTATAATGATCATATCGTCCAGCTTCCGCGTTCGCTGCAGGTTCTCTCGACATCATCTGCCCGGAACGTGCACTCGCATTGTCGCAAAGGAAGATTTTGTAAATCTAATTGGCTTTGTGTGTCAAGTCTAATTTGATGAAGGATCTGGATCTTGCAACAGCTCCGCAAGAACATGAACTGTTTTCCTTTCCATGCCACTCACTGTCCAGTAGGAGGAGATGATGCTTATCCCATGTATTCCACCTCATGCAGGACTCTGCCTCCCTCCATGTAAACTACATGCTTGTTTTCCACTTTCTGGGATGGAAGGAGCTGCTGTTGGGACTGTAACTGTTTAATGACAAAGGAAAAATAACTATGGAAGTTGTTCACTTGAAGGTACAAGTCAGCATTTTGTGGATTTACTACGCAGCAGGTAACATGCAGTAA
The DNA here is from genome assembly GCA_900302355.1 of Cyttopsis rosea. NCBI lineage: Eukaryota > Metazoa > Chordata > Actinopteri > Zeiformes > Parazenidae > Cyttopsis > Cyttopsis rosea. The sequence continues at coordinate 5,773 of OMKR01111082.1, read as the reverse complement.
CTGCAGTAAAGCTGCAGTTTTATCTCGAAATCAATTTAAAAAAAAAGGTGAATGCATTCAAAAGGGTCTGAAGGGGTGAAGCATTCCACACAGCAGTACAATTCATCACATACAGTACTGATGGTTTTACAGAGTTGGATTCTTAAGACCTTCTGACATTAAATGAGAGTATATTTGCTTTTATTTAGACCAACTGTAATGTGGTATTAAGAATTAAGAGTTTAATTTTCCATTATTTCACAACGGTTTATGTAACTGTTGCAACGTTACACATCCAATTGCTCTAAATCTGTAGAAAGATGGTTATGATGGTAATGCTGCATAAAACTAAATAAATTTGAAATAACAGCCTTTCCATTACAAAGTGGAGATTAATGTTTTAATACCACTGTGCCCTTTGCTTGGAAACTGACAAAACAAGTTTTCTCCTCACACACACTGGCATATATTGCGGATGGTGATGTGGGATGCGGTCGCCCTAATTGATGTGTTCTGACTTTATATCATGTAATCTGCGTTCCTTTCCATCTCTTTGTGCCATGACCGAGCCTTCCTGTGCTCTGACCCCAGCCCCGTGGACCCGACCGGAGCCATGCAGGTGTCTAACTTTAGCCTCACCGCTCGCTCGGCCTCTCTAAGCCAGTTTTTTTGGGGTTGGTTTGGTGTGCCAAAGTAGATTTACCTCCAATAACCATTTATTAAATCTCTATCCATTAGACTCCGAGGCTTCCAAGAGCTGGCTGCATTAAGCCTGATTATGAGCCAGCCGGCAGAGGAAAGGGGTCTATGTGTCAAGTGTGTCATCGAGTGATTTTATATCCCCTGACGCCAGCGCACGGATCCCTCATGGCGCTCAAACTTCGGTGACCTCTCCGACGTGTGACGGCGGACGCTGCTGCGATGCCCGGTGTCCCGCAGCTCGCGGACGAGCTCTGATGTCGCCGAGTGCGGACGCGTGAGAGGGGAATCGTTTCTTCGCTCGGTTTGTCTTGTCGTCACCATGGAAACCGGGACGTTCAAGCGTTCGTCCCTTAAACGCACCACGTCCGGCTCCCAGAAGGTGAGTGGCCAGTCCAGCGGCGTTGGGATATTCAGTCGGTGAATCAATAGATCAATTGGTCAGCCTCCGATGCAGCTTGTCGAATGGGTTTTTGATTCATAAATTACATTTATTGATAGTTAAATTGTGATGTCCAGACATGAGTTTTAGGCTGCTGTATAAGCATGAAAATGATTCTCAAATCTCCTTTAAACATCAGAGGTTCTATTCGTATTAATCGATCGTTGAAGTCAGACTGGCTGGGTGTTGGGCAGGATCTATATCGATGAAATCCGATATCGATGAGATGCTCACGATACGACTCTATATCGATACATTGACATTTTATACAGAATGAGAATTGCTGCCAACTTTTCAGTTTACCATCTGACGTTCATTGCAAAAATATATAATATAACAAAACAATTTCAGTCTAATACAGAAATAAATATTTCAATTCATTTGAGACTATGGAGATATTTATTTAAAGCGGGAAGTGGTTGCATATACAATAGAATTGAACCGTATTGTATTGAGTATTGACATTTTAGTCAGTATAGGACTGATCGTCATTAAAGGAGTGACTTTTCCCATCATGACTGACTTGGACTATGCTGTCCCCACATCGGCCCTGACCTCTGACCTCAGAGCTGTAACCACATGCGTAATGAGTTCACTCGGGGCGGCTCGTCAAGCCGCTGTCGGTGTGCGACGTGTGAGGGAGCAGCACGGGTTAAGGCTGACCTGCGTGGAGCGCCGCTCCCTCCAAAGTGCTGCCGGAGCTGCTTTCAGGAGCTTCTCTAATCCTTGGTAATGGTCGGCATGGGCGGCCGCGCCAGATTAGTCTTTCTAAGGTTGCTTTCATGTGATTAACACATTCCTCTTCATGCGTCCTTCGAGGCCAAGAGGCCGTTTTTAAAACTTCAACTCCAACCGCTGTATCTGGTGCGGAGCTGCTAAATGGAACTGTACGCACAGCAGAGCTTAGAATTGCAACTGAATGGAATATTGAGGTTAATATTTCACATCTTCAGCAAGTGTTAAATAGTTAAACTAATAATAATGATAATGCACTATTTATCATTCTATTCAACATTCATAAAAGCAGCATTACAAAGTGCCTGCCAGATACAGAGCCAAACAGTCTAAAATAATAAAAAGTACATGCACACCAAAGAAAGTAAGGTAAACCAAGAGAAAAAGATGGGTGTAAAAGATAAGAGGTCAGATAAATGTAATAAAGTGCAAGAAAGCGGGATATTAAAATGATTTAAAGTAGTAGTAGTAGTAGTAGTAGTAGTAGTAGTAGTAGTAGTAGTAGTAGTAGTAGTAGTCTGATGTCATAAATAAACAGTATTAGGTGTTAATAAAAACTAGTTAATATCATTTGCAAATACTTTCCAAATGTATGAATGTGTCAAATTCCATTGAATATAAGGAAGGTAATAGTGATCTATCCAAATGTGATGCAATGCGTCAATAAAGCCAAAGAGACAAGCTTCTACACATTACAGCTGGAAATGTGTTGTGGGATTACTGATGTTGAGACTATAACATGTATTGTTTGATTGTTGTATTTATTGTGCATTCCCGAACGTTCTATACAAGGTTTAATGCAGTAATGCGACGGCGCTCCCCTGAGAAGCGCTGCACTTTTAATGAGAGTGTGTGTGTTGTTAAATATAAATGAATTGGGAGGACAACGCCACAGAATGGACTCTCGTTCTTTTCCCTGACTGGTTATTATCCGAGCCTCTTTATTTACAACATAGGCCTGTGAAATACTTCACAGTTCATATTTGATCATATTATGGATTTTAGTTCATAGTGATAGTTGTTTAATCTGTGCTACCAATACAATTCAGTCACATGTTACAGCATCACCGTTCAAGGCACACACTAGTTAAAACACATCACAATAACACAAGTGTTGTTACAAATATTAGCAATTAAATCAACATTCATAGAAAATTCAAAATTTTAAATCGTTATTCATAGACAAGAATTTGAGAAATGCAATCTTTTTTCCCGTAAATATCCAGAAATCCGGATGGCTGGCAGATAAAAACACAAACAAACAATTAAACGAGTTTAACTTTTGCCAGTTCCATCCCTGTCTGATAAGCCACGTTACTGACGGTATACTGAGGTGTTGCTTGGCAAATATTGTTAATGGCTCCTGTCAAAACAAAGGCCATAATAAAAGGGTATTTTATGTATGATTTTTAATTTGTTCCATTCCCATTAGTGAGAGACGTTGTTGACCCCGGAGTGATCCTCGATGGGTGTTCGGCGGTGTAGTGGAGTTCGATCCCTCATAATTACTAGTTAGTTTAGTTTGTTCATCGAAAAGCCTGCAGAGTGCACCAGGGGCAGCATGTTGGAATTATTACTTACTTATTACTTATTTCTGTCACTGGGAGATAAAAATGGTCATGGTATGAAGTTTATAACTCAGAATTATTTAGTTAGACGTGATTAGATTTTACAGAACCCTTTTAGGGATGATTACTTTGATTTCATGCCAGGAAACGCACCCTACACTCCACATTAGCAGTAAATCTATCAGTATAATGAGATTTTATGCAACCCATTGCTGCTCTTCATCCAGGTCCTGCATGTTAGAAATCTTTTATTTCTTTGTCTGTGAGGACAGTCTCCCTTCAGGAAAACAAACAAGCAACAGACAAGCAGCCGTTTTAAAGCATGTCTTATGACTCCCTCGTCTCTTAGGGGTAATTAGTGACATGTTGTGCTCATGTGACGGCTAACTGGATTTTCAAACTCCAGGAGAACAATGAGCGCTTTTAGAAAAGGCTCGGCCGGAACCGGTCCGATTCGGGGCTCGGCGAAAAGTGATGCCTGCATCTCCTATTGAGCGTTGCTTCTCTCCAAATTTCATCCACGGAGTGAAAATGTGTTGGCGGCGGCCTCCGAGCCTTTATTCAGCCCAACGTGGAAGCGACTTCAGTTTGAAGTATTTCCCCAGACAGTATATTCTACGTGGGTTTCCTTCCCGTCGCTCTGCATTAAATCCGAGCTCCTGCAACTCCGTTCAACACCAAAGCCGAGCAATTAGCGTCTTTTATCTTCCCCCCCCCGCGACATTGCATTCCACACAGGTCCCCCAAATCCTTTCTGATCCAATTCACCCGCAGTCATCGGCCCTTTGTGGCCAAAGCATCTTTACTTTAATAGTCACAATAAATGAAACACTTTTCATGAGACATTTGACTCACGTCTGCAAATTAGATCCACAAGCCTGTTGATCACGGACGACCTTGGGCAGAGCGCTTGAAGATTACGCAAAAAATAGAGTAAAATCGCTGCATTATAAAGACCGGGAACTAAATGCAGTTCTCCGCGAAGCAGCTCGCGTAAGGGGGCACGGAGCCCGACAGTCACCCCGGTCCCGGTTAGATTCGGTCAAATCGGTTTCATTATCTTATCAATCAGTAAAGGAGAATCTCTCCACAGGAAAACACGGCTTGAGGTCAGAGCTCGAGCAACGTGGCTTCAGGATATTTTTAGCGTCTTTAAACGCTGGGGCTATCCCTCATTGTGCACAACAACGTGACAGTCACACCAGAGGAGCCAGAAACGCAGGGTGCCTTCTGATTGGTGGGTCGCCGTTTGAGGCGCCGCGTTGTATTTTAAAACCCGGCAAGAGGAAGCTGATTACAGTAAAAAGCACATCACATGTCTTTACAAATCACACGAGTGAAAAGTAAAATGGAGTCAAATCCGCTCGGCGTAGTACATTTCCTTCAGAATTGACTGAGTCTCCAGGTCTGAGGAGCTTAATTCGAGTCGATACGCAGAAGCGCTGTAAAATATTTGACATTTGAAAGAGAGGTCATCGGGTTTCCGATTATTATATGTATAATGTAAATTATAACGAAAACGACTTGAAAGTACCCGAGGAGGTGCTGTGTGCGTGGACTTGCCGGGTGAGGGGGGTTTCCTCCGTGTGTTTCCTATTCCTCTATGACGTCTGAGTAATTCTTAATCTCCCGTTGTAGCTTATAATGGTTTTGCGGAATTAAATCTCGATCTCGGCTAAAGCTCTTGTAGACCGTTCCCTTATTTTCTGTCTGTTTTCAACTCCTAGCCCACGTTCCAACGCTACGGTCACACTCTTTACACCTTTTCTTTCAAACAAGTGTCTTGTTTTCAGTGAAGATTTTCTCGTGCTCCGCTCTGGTCCGGCAGCGGTTCTCTGCGCTCAGAGGCCTCTCTAACGAGGCGGCCAATTGCACACTGGATTTCAGTTTTAATTGCTGTGGATAATGAGTTTAAGAAAGCTGAAATAACTGCGTCATAGTGGCCAGAGCCTTCTGGAAATGCTCTTTGTTTTTTGTGGCTATAATTAACAGCGAGCCACGTGGGTTTTTAAACCGAAGCTGGTCCAAAGGGGGAAGGGGATCCGTCTCTCTCTCCGTCTCTGCCCCTCTCTCTCTTGCTCTCTCCGTCTCTCTGTCTCTCTCTCCGTCTCTGCCCCTCTCTCTCTTGCTCTCTCTGTCTCTCTCTCCGTCTCTCCCCCTCTCTCTCTTGCTCTCTCCGTCTCTCTGTCGCTCTCTCTCTCTCTCTCTCTCTTTCTCTCTCTCTGTCTCTCTCTCTCTCTCTCTCTCTCTCTCTCTCTCTCTCTCTCGCCCCCAGCCACCCCTGTCTTTCCCTCCCCAACTTACAGTGGGAGTCAAACTCTCCACTTGAACCATAAAAGGAGTCACAAGC
>OMKR01111081.1:0-11203 GCA_900302355.1 Cyttopsis rosea | reverse complement strand
ATCGCAAACGGTTGATTGCAGTTGTTGCTGCTAAGGGTGGCGCAACCATTTATTAGGTTTAGGGGGCAATCACTTTTTCACACAGGGCCATGTAGGGTTGGATTTTTTTTCTCCCTTAATAATAAAAACCTTCATTTAAAAACTGCATTTTGTGTTTACTTGTGTTGTCTTTGACTAATATTTAAATTTGTTTGATGATCTGAAACATTTAAGTGTGACAAACATGCAAAAAAATAAAAAATCAGGAAGGGGGCAAACACTTTTTCACACCACTGTATGTATACCGATCAGCCACAACATAAAAACCACCTGCCTAATATGTGACCTAATGTGTAGGTCCCCCTCGTGCCGCCAAAACAGCTCTGACCCATCAAGGCATGGCCTTGACAAGACCTCTGAAGGTGTCCTGTGGTATCTGGCATCAAGATGTTAACAGCAGATCCTTTAACCTCTTAAGCTCCAAGCCCATTTTTTGGGTTCCAAGTGAGGTGGAGGTGTTGGAGTTTGGGTGGTGGTGTGGGTCAGCAGTTGGTGCTACATACAAGTGCCTTACACCTTCAGAAAGCTGAGAAACTAAGGAACCATTTGAGACACAGCTTGACATTGTATGTCAATCTTTTCTATCAATTAAAAGGTAATAAACATATTTTTAATTGCGCCTAATTAAATTAATATTGAGTGTAAATGGGCTTTAAACATTATACTCATGCCTAATGATGGCCATTCCCATGCTCAATTATGTGCGATTAATTGCTGCTCCAAGTTGTGGGATGATACCATTAATTATACAGTTTAACATTAATTAATTATCTAGCTCAACAATGGCTAGAACACTTTCTAGCCATTTTTGGCCACCCAGGAATGGGGCGAAGACCTCATGACCTTGAAAAACACTTGAGAAAACTTAATGATGTGATGCAGTATCAATAACTTTTGAAAATTGGAGATTTGTGTGAATTTGACAATTTCGACGATTTGGACAACAAGCACTTTTTTCTGAAAATGGCTCAGAAAAACCCACTTATCTTCAATGTACCTGTAAATCCCATACATTTTCTGAAAAGTCTTGGTGTCTAGATTCTGGGTCTAGCTTCATGAGGCTGTGATTATCCTAGAGGTCACAATAGGTCATTTTATACAGCAAGGTCAAGTAAAAAAACATTGAAATGGTTACTATGAGGCCATATTTCATCCCACATGAATGCAATTGGGCTCTTTGGAGTCTCAGCTTTCTAGCAATACCTGATTTATACAATTCCATGACTGTTTAGGTACCACAGTGTGCAGAAATAGGGAAAAGAAAAAAAGAAAACATAACATATTTTCACTGAAGCTAGCATACAATGTAGCCTGTGTAGCTGTTTACCTCCAGTATGGCTGTGAAACGGAGGCTCTTGTGGTTCTAATGTGCCCAGTTTCATTCAGATATCTTGATGTGAGAGGTCAAGGGACCCGTTTGAATATAGTCAAGCCCATTTACGTTTGTCAAAAAAGATTGCAGACTTTGGAGCTATGTTATGCCCGCTTTCACTGGGAAGCGGGCACCAACGTGTAGGCCTGCTTGTCTAGTTTCTGTTGATATTAGAAGCTAACCGAACTGGTAGCTTCAAAACTGATCTTTTGACAGTTCATCCAAAACGGACTTTGCAGTGAACATCGTGAAGTTCGCAGCATTAAAGAGGTTAAGTCCTGTAAGTTGCGAGGTGCCTTCTTCCCATTGTGCATCCTGGTGCCATCTCTTCCCCAGGTAAATGACACACACACACCCGGCCATCCACATGATGTAAAAGATAACGTGATTCATCAGACCAGTCCACCTTCTTCCATTGCTCCATGGTCCAGTTCTGATGCTCACGTGCCCATTGTAGGTGCTTTCGACGGTGGATGGGGGTCAGCATGGGCACTCTGACCGATCTGCAACTATGCAGCCCGATACAGATCAAGCTGCGATGCACTGTGTGTTCAAAATGTAACCGCGTGGATGGGGGACTGATCAACAGTTACTGGAAATGTCATTGCTGCTCAAGAGTGTCACACTGTTACTGAAACCAAAAGTTCACATACTTTTACCAACAAAGATATTGGTTGTTGGTTGATAATTTTGTGCAGCTAATGAATGAGAAAGTATGTTTTTTTGTGTAATTTGTATAAGTGGGTGCTCTATATCTATTTTTACTACTACAGACCTGTCACTCTGACATCTGTGGTAATGAAGACATAATGCGTTGTGATGTCACACCTCAAGTCCATCACCAACCCCCTCCTGGACCCGCTGCAGTTCGCCTACAGAGCCAACAGGTCTGTAGGCGATGCAGTAAACATGGCCCTCCACTTCGTCATCCATCACTTGGACTTCCCTGGTATCTACAGTACGTCAGGATCCTGTTTGTGGACTTAAGCTCCGCATTCAACACCAGCAGTCAAACTCTTCTCCAAGACAAACTCTCCCAGCTGAGTGTGTCTGACTCACTGACTTCTTAACAGAAAGGAGTCAGCACATGAAGCATGTCTCGGACAACGTAGTTTTCAGCTATTGTATTTTATATTAACTTTAAATTTAATCAAAATTTTAAATGCTAATCATTTGTAGAAATGCACCAATAATCACCATGACAAATTCCTCGTACATGTAAACACAAACCTTCTAGCGCCACTGTACATTTTGTTTCACGTGGTGTTAGTTATGGTGCTAGACACACTTGGAATACTGGTGCAAGCCAGAAAGTTGGAATGGAAAAGGGAGAGTATACTATGTCGGAAATGGCATATTAGCATACAATTTAGTATGCTAAATTTGTGTTTAGTATGTCCTAAACCATAGTATATTGTCAAAAGGTTTGTTTAAAGTACCAAGATGATATCCTACATCCGGTGAAATATCGTAGTATGCAAATACTGCACATTATGTTTACGAGCATCCCACATGTATTGTGAGGGCGAGACAGCGGTAAAATGCAGTCAAATTTCTATATAAAAATTCTGTCAAATTTCTATGCAATGTGGTGAAAGGAAGTGACACGGCTATATGTATGTATGATGTAGTGTGTCCGAGACAGCCATCGTTGTTTTTACTCACATACTAAAGCATACTGGATGATAGTATGAACATGTACAGTAGTATTTAGTACGCTATTTTGGACGCAGGGATTTTGTGTGTGTGTGTGTGTGTGTGTGTGTGTATCTTACATGCTCATCCCGTGTACTCTCACAGTTGAAGAGAAAGGTTCCAAAGCGACAGCTGTACAGGTGGTCAAGGATTGTCACAAGCAAATGCTCATTGAACTCAAATGCTGTGGGAAACTGAAAACGTTAGAGAATGAGTGAAGTCTGAATCCCAACAACAATTTCAAATTGTGATTTTGCATACGAATCCACACCACACTACTTTCTGAACCTTTTAAATCACTACTATTAATTTAAAGGCCATATCCAGCCAATTTCACTTGCTGGTTTCCCTCTCAATTTACTACAAACAGAAATCATCAGTGTCAGTGTAATTGAATGTCAGGTATTAGCGTCACCATGGCAACCGACAATAAATTATGCAGATTCTCATCAACTCTAGGCTACCAGCTAGCTCAAAAATGGAGAGTGAAAGTGAACACAGTGACCATTCAAACTTGAGTTTGGATGTAGAGGACTTTTAACTCCCGGAGAGATAACTGACTTGGTTTCAATTCAAAGTGAGTGGACGTGCCAGCTTGGACAAATGTCACTTTCTGCAAAATACTGTTTTAAAATTATATTTAAAAATGTTATGCTAAAATAAGTTATTTGTCAAATTTCAAATGTATTTCAAATGGCAAAAATCGAACATTAATCATACTACTTGAATGAATGAATGTACATATAAGCATGTTCATATAGATTCCTATACCAAGAAAAGAAGGAAAAAGGAAAACACAAACCCGCAGCAGGGTTTGTTGAGTGCCAAAAATAATCTACCTGTTTAGTCATCTGCCATACACAGTCAATGAACTGAACGAAGATGGGTGATCTGTCCTGGTCCGCATGGTTCTTGTCACCATGACCTATTCTCTACAAAAACATGCAGACACAGTTTAAGCGATATTTCGCAAAACTAACTTAAATTAGCCAACTCTTTTCAATAATGGATCATAATATCAGAAACCGTATATAGTACAGTTTTATATTAATACAAATGGAGCTTTGGTAAATAATGGCAATTGCAGAATATGTACACATTAAAGCATGACATGAAATATACTTACTGAGGCAAACTTATGCCCAAAACGTATCCATTCCTTCTCAATCAGCACCTAAATAAACACACAAACAAAAACATGCATGTTTATTTTTTTTCTTCAAGGCTACAGGAAACTCGATGACTGGATGAATTGTTGCGACTTATTAGTTATGGACAAACGTTAATATGAAAACAACAATAAGATAGTCATTCAGCATAGCACATAGACTATTGGAGTGGCCACAATGTCAGCTGTGTGGCAGTACTTCACAAGGTACTGTAGATTGCAATATTTGTAAAGCAAGTATATTGTGGGGCGGCACCAGCATGAGAAACGTTAATACAACAAATTTGACAAAGCAATTACAGTGTGGTAGTTCCGCCTGCCAACCGCCACCTGAGTGGCTTTTCCAGGGGCTCTCCGACAAGGGGCAGGCAAGAAGGTGAGGACAAACTGGTTTATTGAAGAGAGTGGGCAAGAGAAGGTGTTTCCAAACCAAAAACCATGACTGGACAGAAATGTACGGACTTTGCTCAGGGTACGAGATGCTGCCTTCAGGACAGGCGACATGCTGGCCTACAGGAATGCCTGGAAAGAACTGAAGAAGGGCATCAGAGATGCTAAGCGCAGGTACAAGCAGCGGATTGAGGGGCACTTTGAAAACAACAACCCCCGTAGCATGTGGAGAGGCATTAAAACCATAACAGATAACACCTCACAGATCAGCCATGACGTTGCAATCCCTGACACCCTGAGCCAGTTCTTCGCAAGCTTCAACAACCAAAACAGCAGAGTGAGTTGTTGGAGGTGTTCACCAGCATATTTAACCTATCCTTACAACAGGCTGCAGTCCCCACCTGTCTTAAATCCACCACCATCATCCCTGTGCCCAAAAAGACAGCAGTTAAAAGCCTTAATGACTACCGCCCAATTGCCCTAACACCAGTTGTTATGAAGTGCTGTGAGAGGCTTGTACAATCTTACATCAAGGCCATCACCCCCACTGGTCTGGACAGCCACCAGTTTGCTTATAGAGGAAACAGATCTACGGAGGATGCAGTCTCAAGCCATGCCAGCTGCACTACCGAGAACCGGAAGGACTTGGTCTGTGGTGGTGGCGAAAACAGCACAGAAGATTGTGGGAACTGTGCTCCAAAACCTGGACACAGTGTATGCTAGCCATGTTTTGTGTCAGATCTGTGATTTATTTATTTGCTATGAAGTAAAAAAGCTGGATGAACATCCACTAAGTGTGCTGACAATATTTAAGCTGAGATGTCTTGCTTTTATTTGTTTTGGTTAATGTTGAAGCTAGTATACCTGGCTGATTTTGAGAGTATGTCTGGCCTGGGTATTATACATGTGAACGCCTGCAGCTTGTAACCCAAGATGGATATGCTGCTTATATAGGCCGAGTCAACCAATGCTGACATTATTGTGGTTTCTGAAACCTGGCTATGAAAATATGTCCTAGATAAGGACATATCTATGAATAGTTATGTGTTTTGCAATTTAGACTAAATCTAATTTACTTGTACAGATCTTGCTCTCAAGATCAATTATTATATTAAGCAGCTTGAAATATTAACATCCTGGTTGGTGATTTTAATTGGGACTGGTTCTTACCAATATCTGATGATTGTAAAGCACAGTGTATTTCTTTTTAATTTGACTCAAATTATAGATGGCTGCACACGCCCAAACCCCAAATGTCCAGACAAATCAACAATCATCAATCATTCATCTGATCATCATGAACATAAGTACTCTACCACAGGTTTTTTTTGCAAATTATATATACATATGAGTGATGATTGCTGTTATCAGATACTTAAATTCCTTGAGCCAAACCCTGCTTTCTACAAAAAAGGAACCAAAAAAAGTTTATTGAAAAGGGTTTCCTATACGACTTGGCTCGTTTTGACTGGGAACTTATTTTGTTGATTAACAACATTGAATTGGCCTGGAAATTAGTCTATGATGGTTTTATTGATAAAACCAACTGTTTGCAGATTAAAAATTAAGGGTTGTGATAGTCGTTGGTTTACTCCTGAACTAGCTGACCTGCTTCACAGGAGAAATGAAATCTGGGCAAAGGCCAGGAAGTCAGGGGCAGAGGCTGACTGGCTTCTGTTCAGGCAGCTGCGGAATCACAGCACAGCTCTTATTAAAAGAGCTAAATCTGAATATTATCTCACATTGACTAACGAAAGTCTCAATGACCCTAGGAAATTCTGGAAACGATGAAGTCACTCTCTGCTCAATTCAAGCACCAATGAGCTTCTTCCCTAGCATTACTGCTGGGAGGTCCAAAAAGCCCTAAAATAACTGGATACCAGAAAATCAGCAGGCCGTGATAATCTGCCTCCATTCTGTTTAAGACTTGCTGCCGATTTAATTGCTGTTCCAGTCTCCAACATGTTTAATATTACTTTGGAAACAAGTACTTCGGCACGGGTTCGATTCCCGCCTGGGGCACCGTACTCCGGTGGGTTATCGCCCAATCAGGGGCCTTTCTGTGTGAAGTTTGCACGTTCTCCCCGTGTTCGCATGGGTCTCCTCCAACATAAGGACCCTGACTAAAAACGTGCAGAACACTTCCTGTCCTGTCCCTGACCACGACATGGACCCACCACCAGGAATTGGTCCCCGGGCGCCGACAAAGTGAGGGCTGCCCACTGCTCCTGGCTGCCCCTGGAGGAAGGACGGCCAGGATTGGATAAACGCAGAGACTGTATCTCATCGTTCGCCACTCCTGCGTGTGTGTGTGTGTGTGTGTGTGTGTGTGTGTGTGTGTGTCACCCTCCGCATGTGTGTGGCAAAAAAAAACATGTGATGAATAAATCATTCTTCTTCTTCATTATTAACAGACCAGTGGTCGTTATTCAACAGTAACTGACGTTTTGCTGCTACTGACCATATACTGCACATGTAGTTTTGTCACATGTGTTCATGGCTTTGTCTTGTGTGAACGGATCGTAAGCTAACTTTCTAAGTGAGCCCTTCGCCGACCTCCTGGGCTCCTCTACCGGCCTGTGGACTGGTGTGCGACGGACTCGGGACGTCATTCGCGCCGATTGACACACATTTTGGTTTTTATGCGTTTAGGCGTTTTTATGCAGGAAAAAAATGGCGGCTGGTGACAAATCTTCTCATATTACAGCTAAACAGTTCACTAAAATATGTTGGAAAATTGGCAACGCAGCAACAGAATCTGGATTCATATTTGATCAACGCTGCCTCGTTTCACACTTTGAGTTTCTGGTCCGCTCACGTGGAGTTCACTTAACGGCCACCGGTGTAATTAATTATTCTGGAACCTACACATAGCATCTTTAACAGGGAGTTTTTATTCCAAACTGCAGAATCTCCAGCATAGACAAATCAATGTGCTTGTGTTTCTGCAGCTTTTCTGGAAACCAAACGACACAGCGCTCTGGGAAAAGTCTTATTTTTAAATAGGACTTTCAGCGTCCAGGTAGAACCTGAGTCTGGGACAGACGGTCCCCCGGCCCGGCAGTCTCTCTGCCGGACCGATCCATAATCAATACTCTGAGCGGCGATAACGAGCTGCCTGGGGATTCAGGGATCGCTCTATTGGGGAAAACACAACGGCAGCTTCTTCTTATCAGACTGAGAAGAAGTTCCAGTCTGGACATAAAAAAAGTTTATTTAAACTTTGTGACACTTCAGAATAAGTCTGTGGCCGCTGCTCTATAATGACCGTTGCCACGGGCAACCACTTCTCTCCTCCTGGTTTCACGTCCCTCATATCACTCCACCTACATGCAAGTGCTAACACTAGCTAGTGGCGCCGTCTGGTGGCAGTGCATAGAAACTACAATGGAAGACTGGAAGAGATGAATGTGTAAATTTCCAGTTTAACGTTAACAACAGGAAACTGGTTGATCATGTGTAGGACAAGATTTATTCGAAGGTGAATAGTTCAGAGGAAGAGGAGTCAACAGAGAAAGTGACGGAGCTAAAGAAAGATTCATCTGCTGTGTTTCCTGACGATTATTTCGCTTCAGATTTGTTTGCAATTTGCAATTTGATGGCGATTTAATCTTCTCTGAGTGACTGGATCCGGATGGAGAAGCTCCTCGGCGGGAAGACATCCGCCGACGTCCGTTCGTATTCTATATTAACACGACCGATCGGTCTTGTTAATATAGAATACGAACGGACGTCATTGGAGCTCGAGAGGAAGGATCGTGTTCACAACAACGACCCACGAACGCAAAGAAAATGCAATAATTCAAACTCAAATGTCACAAAGTCACTGAATCCAAAGTTCAACTCTGTTTTACCTTCTTTCCCCAGAGCCGATATCCAATCAGCGGCAGCTCGGGTTCCTCCGCCGCTCCTCGGCCTTCGCTGGTGATGAACTAATATTTAATTTAGAAAATGTTCTCATCAAAACTAGGGGCTTTTGAGGGAAAAAATAAGTGGAAATGAATGTTAATGAGGCGAGAGGATTTTGGTCTCAAAGCGAACGATGAGCATCAGCAGATTTCTACACCTTTATCTTCCTCCATGTAATTAACAAAATCTCGACGTTGTTCTGCAAAGAGGAAGAGGAAGAAGAGGAGGAGTGGGTGTGAAGGAAAAAAGGACAAAACAGCTCTTTTAGTCGACCAAACTTCAGCTCCACGGCCCAAACTGGGTCGATGGGTTCACCAGCACAATGAAAGCAGTTTCCAAGCACATCTCCACATGTAGTGAGTCCACAGATATTATCCAGGACCAGACCCTCACTCCAGACCGCTCCACACCCGTCTACTCATGAACTAGACTACTGGATCTTGGGATCCCTGCTAGGAGCCTCCAGTAGGTCCATGTGGTGGTGGGACATGGCCTTTGGTTCGATCTGGAGTGGGAACAGTCTATGTGGTGCCAATTAGCCACAGCTGCAAGCAATCCGCTGGCAGTGAGGCACATCAACCAAGCCAGAACCAAATCAGCCACAACAATAAAACCACTGACAGGTGAAGTGAATAACATTGATCATCTCGTTACAATGACACCTGTGGTGGGGGCACCTGTGTGGGGGTGGGATATATTAGGCAGCAAGTGAACAGTCAGTTCTTAAAGTTGATGTTTGGAAGCAGGAAAAATGGGCAAGCATAAGGATCTGAGCGACTTTGACAAGGGCCACATTGTGATGCTAGACGACCGGGTCAGAGCATCTCCAAAACGGCAGGTCTTGTGGGGTGTTCCCGGTATGCAGTGGTTAGTACCTAACAAAAGTGATCCAAGGAAGGACAACCGGTGAACCAGCGACAGGGTCATGGACGCCCAAGGCTCATTGATGCACGTGGGGAGCAAAGGCTCGCCTGTCTGGTCCCATCCCACAGAAGAGCTACTGTAGCACAAATTGCTGAAAAAGTTAATGCTGCTACGATAGAAAGGTGTCAGAACACACAGGGCATCGCAGCTGGCTGCGTATGGGGCTGCGTAGCCGCAGACCGGTCAGGGGGCCCATGTTGAACCCTGTCCACTGCCGTAAGCGCCTACAATGGGCACATGAGCATCAGAACCACGGAGCAATGGAAGAAGGAGGCCTGGTCTGATGAATATCCTTTTCTTTTACATCATGTGGATGCCCGGGTGCATGTGCGTCGTTTACCTGGGGAAGAGATGGCACCAGGATGCACTATGGGAAGAAGGCAAGCCAGCGGAGGCATTGCGATGCTCTGGGCAATGTTCTGCTGGGAAACCTTGGGCCTTGGCATTCATGTGGGTGTTACTTTCACACGCACCACCTACCTAAACATTGTTGCAGACCAAGTACACCCCTTCATGGCAGCGGTATTCTCTGATGGCAGTGGCCTCTTTCAGCAGGATAATGCACCCTGCCACACTGCAAACACTGTTCAGGAATGGTTTGAGGAACATGACAAAGAGTCCAAGGTGTCGACGTGGCTTCCAAATTCCCCAGATATCAATCCGATCGAGCATCTGTGGGATGTGCTGGAACAACTCCAGTAGATCCAGAAGCTCCAATAGATCCAGTCGATCCAGAAGCTCCAGTAGATCTAGAAGCTGCAGTAAATCCAGAAGCTCCGATATTGATGACACGACTCACGATATGATTCCATATCGATATATTGACATTTTATACATAATGAGAATTTCTAACCTCTCACAATCGCTGGCCACCCCACTGGCCCCCCCTCGCGAGTGCCACCCAATCAAATGTTTAGAACATTTTCTTTCAGAAGCGCTCTCCTCTCGTTTCTCAGCCACTGTCTATTCCATCCCCGCCTCCAAAGTCTCCAAAGTCAACTTGACGGGTGAGTGTTGTCGCGAGCGGGTAGGGACCGCGCATCTTGAGTGCACACGCTCCGGCTCCGCTGCCCGGCGCTCCCTCTGCCTCCCTCTGCCTCCCTCTGCCTCCCTCTGCCTCCCTCTGCCTCCCTCTGCCTCCCTCTGCCTCCCTCTGCCAAGCGTTTTTGCGCAAAATCAACCGGACAATTCTGTCTTTTTTCCTGGTTCTCTGTACTTCAAAACCACGTTATACGTGTTGAAATAAACGTGTTAAAATGAACGTTGTTTGTTCACCGTTAACGGTACGTGCCACCATGTTGCCGTGACGTGCCAGATATGAGATGTATAACCACCCCCCACCAAGGTTTTGGTGTGCCACCCCAAGATTTTCTGTGGTCCCATCTGGCTACCCCTGTGAACATTTTCTGGGGGCGCCACAGTCAGCATCTGACGTGCATTAGAAAGATAATGCACGTGTGCGTGTCTGTGTGCATGTGCCACGCCCACCCCAGAACTGTTTCTCCCAATTCTCTATGAAGATAAACATTCACTATTTCCATCTTATCGTCACAAAAACCTGTTTCTCAACACATTTGGTGCGAGAAACGGGCAATGCAGCCGCTGCATCTTCACTCATACTCCGCCTGCAAGGCCTCATCGAAACGTTTGTTCCGACTTTGCCGGGTTTGTCGGCTCCGGCGGCTCCGCTCGCCGGCGCTCCGGCC
>OMKR01111079.1:0-10930 GCA_900302355.1 Cyttopsis rosea | reverse complement strand
TTCAGTAGTTAATATTTCTCATTATTCCAATGAATTTGATTGCAGATGTTAGTAGAGCTGCAACGATTAGTCGATTAATCGATTAATTGCCGACTATTAAATTAATCGGCAACTGTTTTGATAATCGATTAATCGTTTTCTTGTTTTTTTTAAAGAATTTTTCCAAATTCTCTGATTCCAGCTTCTTAAATGTGAATATTTTCTGGTTTCTTTGGTCCTGTGTGACAGCAAACTCAATGTCTCTAAAACAAGACATTTGAGGGTGTCGCTTTGGAGAACAGCGGTCGACATTTCTCAGCGTTTACTGACATTTTATGGACAAAACCACTCATCGAGAAACTAATCGACAGATTAATCGATAATGAAAAACGTTGGTTGCAACTCTGTTGTTCAGACAGATGAGACTCATTCATACATACATACATACACAAAATATGTCAAAATATAACTTTTAAATTCTTATACATTCTTAAGTTGCTGGTATTGGCTGTGAGTGTATAAATAGAGATGGGATATTTGATGAATAAATATGTAAACAATAATACAGACATGGATAACAATGGACGAGAAGGTCTAAATTATTACAATGTTATTACTTTGTTATTACAATGTCCTAAGTCTACTAAAATGTCCTAAGTAGTAATATTTACATTGGGAATTGGGCAAAATAATGTTAATGTAGACAACCCTTTAAAGGCATCTGTTCTAGCGAATAAATTGTAAATCTTTGAAAATCTTTGCTTACAATTATTTATCCATAAACTTTTTTTTCTTTTTTGCAGCTTTGAAAGAAATTTAAGTAGCAGGCTCAGGCATAATACAGAGGCACTGAATAAGTCATCAGGCAGTCTCCCTATGTCAGGCCGAAACGGGTCTGCCAGTGATGCAGACTGCCGGATCTCTGAGGATTGTCAGGTCCCAGATGTGGAGCTGATGGAGCTGGGACCCCTGCTCAAGGAAGAGGGAAGACAGACAACTCCCAAAGGCCTCCACACAGAGGTAGGAAAGTTACAGCAAAAATGACTACAAACAATATAGTGCCGTGGTTTGCTTCATTTCTTCCACTTTTGTTATTTGGGCACGGTGGCACAGTGCTTGCACTGCTGCCTCACATGTGGCAAGAAGGTCCTGGGTTCGATTCCCGCCTGGGGCACTGTTGGTATCGGGTTATCTCCCGATCAGGGGCCTTTCTGTGTGGAGTTTGCACATTCTCCCCGTGTTCGCATGGGTCTCCTCCAACATAAGGACCCCGACTAAAAAAAAAAACAAAAACGTGCAGAACACTTTCCTGTCCTGTCCCTGACCACGACATGGATCCACCACCTGGAATTGGTCCCCGGGCGCCGACAAACTGAGGGCTGCCCACTGCTCCTGGCTGTCCCTGGAAGAAGGACGGCCAGGATGGGAAAAATGCAGAGACCAAATCTCATTGTCACCACTCCCTGCATGTGTGTGTGTTCAGAGTCGTCTCCACCCTCTGCATGCGTGTGTTGAATGTGTGATGTTTGACTAATAAATGATTCTTCTTCATTCTTCTTCTATTTTGAAAGGGAGCTGCGATGCTTGCAGATGAAGAGGAGGATGATGATGAGGCGGGAGAGGTCCTGACCTTGCCTCTCCAAGCTCACCATGCCATGGAAAAGATGGAGGAGTTTGTCCATAAAGTAATGACAATGACCACTAAGACTTAATTATGCCATAATTAGATTTATTTTGCTCTATGAAAAAAAATTGTTTTCACAGTAGTGATTAATTAGTAAGATAAAGCTAGCTAGTGTTACTTAAATGTCTATTACAACAAAGTCTGTTGGGTGTATTTCAACAGTGTTTGGGTTAGATTCCTTAAGAGTGTGAGGCACAATGGAAGGAAAAATTAGAAACTCTTGTTTTTCAGGTGTGGGAGGGGCGCTGGAGAGTCATCCCTTTCCATGTGTTGCCAGAGTGGCTAAAGGACAATGATTACCTCTTACATGGACATCGCCCCCCTATGCCCTCATTCCGGGCCTGCTTTGGAAGCATCTTTAGAATTCATACAGAGACAGGAAACATCTGGACTCACCTTTTAGGTGAGTATGAAATGATCTAATGGTTCACAAAGAACAAATATCTTTATTTTCACAGATTTGAAAGAAAATAATAGCATATTTTCTGCAGGAGTGACCCTGGGAACAGAACTATTGTAACATGTTTGTCTTTCTCAGGGCTAATCTTGTTCTTGTGTCTGGGCACCCTAACCATGCTGCGACCAAACATGTACTTCATGGCTCCACTGCAAGAGAAAGTGGTGTTTGGGATGTTTTTCCTGGGTGCTGTGTTGTGTCTCAGCTTCTCTTGGCTTTTTCACACTGTATACTGCCACTCTGAGAAAGTGTCTCGCACCTTCTCCAAGTAAGTTTGTACTTCTTCACTATGTTGTATAAAAACGTTATGTGTTATTGCTTCAATATCACAGGACAAGTTTTTGAAAAGCACGTAACTGCATTGTCTCAAGTTTGTCAATGTACCTGTGAAAGTTTTAGGTGTGATTCCAGTACAGACATTTAACAAGCCTTTCTGCAGTAGAGTAGACTCCAAAGTTTAATCTTTGTTTTTCTGTCGCCTTCAGGCTTGACTACTCGGGCATCGCCCTGCTGATCATGGGCTCCTTTGTGCCCTGGCTCTACTACTCCTTCTACTGCTCCCCACAACCTCGACTTATATACCTAACCATCGTATGTGTGCTGGGCATCGCTGCCATCATAGTGGCCCAGTGGGACCGTTTCTCTACACCCCGTCACAGGCCCACTAGAGCAGGTGCCCCTTTAATAATGACCTTTACCTATAAATTATCATGGTAATCTATATATTTGTATGACAAACGGTATTGTTGTATTCTATTTTTATTTAAAGAAAATACATGTACACCGGTTCAAAATTATGCCAAATGAGTGTCTCTTTCTTTTAGGTGTGTTCATGGGTTTGGGACTTAGCGGCATTGTACCCACCATGCACTTCACCATTGAGGAGGGTTTTGTCAAGGCCACCACCGTGGGTCAGATGGGCTGGTTCTACTTGATGGGTGCCATGTATATCACTGGTGCTGGACTGTATGCTGCAAGAATCCCTGAACGCTATTTCCCTGGCAAGTGTGACATCTGGGTAAGTTTGATAATTTGTAAATAAATATTGAACTATGAATTTCAGTGAACTCAATAGTACCCACTTGGGACTGTTTCGTATCCCAAAATATACTCAAGAATTTACATTGACATGAAACTCTTTCAAGTGGTCACAAACAGCTCAAGAAACGCTGTGTGCACAAGATGCAGCAAAAAAAAAACCACAAACACGAAGAAGGGAAGCAGGATTGTAAACATGGCAGGATGACAACAGCCACCCAAATTAAGATTAAGGGGTATTTATCACTAAATGGGGGATACATCTATTGTGTGACTGGGCGTAATTTGGATTTAAAGAAATCGGACACAGAACAGAAATCCATACTACATGTGTGGAATATATATATATAGAATGACTCATCAAATCTTAGGGATGTCTTGAAATAAATGAAGAATGTTTCTCATACAGACAACTGTCAAATTGCAGGGTCTTGGTTCATCTAGTATTATTGTTAGTTGCTGTTAAACCTAACACTTGCAAGGAGTAGTGAACCTCACTAAATACAAATGTTTCTTCCATAGTTCCATTCTCATCAGATCTTTCACGTGCTGGTGGTGGCGGCCGCCTTCATCCATTTCTATGGGGTTTCTAACCTCCAAGAGTTCCGCTACGGTCTAGAGGGAGGATGCACAGATGACACCCTGCTTTAAGAGGCCTGACTGTGACTCCATCTTTATTCTTATTGCTTCAACACACAATTTTAAAAGAAATGCTGCTGGAATTCAAATGTACATTTGTTGCACCCCCTGTGCTCCTGATTTGCTCTCATCCTATCTGGGTTTTCTGGTGGTTATTTTTATGCTTAGACTCCTTGTAGCTCTATTAAAGTAGATATAAAGCTTTGAGAGCTTTGATGCTGTTATTTAGTTTTAGGGGGGGACCAATTGGGGATTTTGACCAAATTAATTGGCACTTCTTGTGTACTACACTTATTTACATAGTACACCTCCTCAAACCTTAAACAAAAGTAGGTTGTAAATGCACATAGATGCAAAAAAATTATCTTGGAACATGAGCATGGGAAGTGCACATACTGTAAATCATTCCTTTTTGTTTTTTCTTTCAATTTTTCTGTTCTATACACTCCACTGTACAATCCATCAAGCAATAGCGGGTAGAATTCAATTGCAAGAACAATTCAGGCCAGAACAATTCAAGCTTCAGAGCCTACACACTTGTTTTGAGCAGATACAATGCATACATGTAGTAGGGTGCAAAGATTTTGTAATTGTGCAGACATAAAATGTGAGCTTCTCCATTAAAACCCACAGGACCCTTCCCCATTCATTAATTTGTTCCCTCTACCACAGCAATATGTGCTCGGCTAATGAGTCTAGCCTACTTCCAATATCCGATGATAATCGGTTGAAAGGCCCGTTCTAAGTTTTGATGACAATGCCATAGAATTAAATGAATTCTGAAAGGAACGTTGTTCAAACCCATTGAATACAATCTTAAAAGATACTGTCTGATTAACATCATGTGAAATGTTAGACACTAATTTGTCTGTGGCTGATTAGCCCAAATGAATAGTTCTATGAGATACTTTCACAATGTGAATTTTGAATTATTGGATTTTTATACTGAAATGTTTAGAATCTCCTTTTCTTCACGACAGGATAAGCGTTTTCATTTAGAAATTTATATTAACTTTGGTCTCGATTGCAAAATAAACTGCTAAATATTTATTGATACAGTGCAAGATACAGGTCAGTTAAATTAAGTCAAACAATATGATAAATGGTTGATTGCCAGAATAGAACAGGCTACGCACAATGGACAAATCTGTATAGTTTAACTTACGTTTTCAGCTTGAGAACCATTTTAAGTCGATTATTCAGATGCATTGTGAGGTGTTCATATCTAATGCACCTTCATAATTTATTGAAATTGAAGCTTAACACTATGGGATTCACCATGTGGTATGTATAATATAATCTTTTAGTATTCCTGTGCCTTAGGCCAATGGAAATGTTTTTTTTAAATACAACGGCCTATCTTACATTCAAAGGAGCTTCTAGGATTTCCAGATCTTTTAATTTTTTCTTGGTTTCTTTGCCATATATCCAATCAAATATAATTGAACTTAGAACTCCATTGATAGGTTGTATCAACTGCTGTTTGTTAAGACTCCCTTTTTTAGGTCAACTTCTTGAGCTTTATTACAAAGACTAAAACAATGTGTATTCTTGACTTTGTGTAATGTTCTGTGTAGAAAGTCAGATGATTTATCATACATTTCACAGAAATGTAAATCATAATAAATATTTATTGATGGACAATTTCTGCGTTCTCTTTTTTCACAGCAGCCTCATTGAACAGTCGTTGAAAGTAAAATTTTCTCAGGGAGTTCACAAAGAATTTTTTAGGCAGGCAGATCATTGGCTAACCAGAACCTCACGTAGACACGTTTGATAATAGAGTTGAGAGGAAATTGGCGTTAAAGTGAATCTCACAAGGATCTAATGTAATGCAGCCTCATTAAGGCAAACAGGCTGGTGATGTACTGCATGTTGGCAGAAGAGTTCTACACAATGTAGACCAGTGATGTAGCTTGACAACTGAAAGGGAAGCAGGGCATTACTGTTTTCAGAAGAAATACAGTGTAAAAATCCTTGGTATTTGTTTAATGATTTAAAAAGTCAATCTTATCTTTTTACATTTTGGAAAAGCCTCCGATGGAGCTTTTTATTGTGTAGATCAAAATGTAAACTTTCATCGAAGACAACATGTGCATTTTAGTTACATGATGTAGATGTGTTCAGGGGCAACAAGAGAGCAAGGTGCCTGTTGAAGGAATATTCAAGGAAATCTCATGTGTGATTAGTTGAACACAACACAGTATAACAGTATAAATATTGAAATCGAGTGTATGCAGTGTTGGGGAATAGTGAACTACATGTAAGTAAACGAGTAGTTTAACTACATTTTGCAGTAGCTTGCTGGTAGTTCAACTACATTCATATATGCATAGTGGTAAATAGTTAAATTATTTTTCTCCCATTTTTTGTGTTAACTACTGAAACTACAAACAATTTTTGGCCATAAGAGGAAAGGAATGACTTTTTAAACCAGTGTTCATACCGTCTAAAAGTACAAGTTGGAGACTGTTTTACTTAAGATTGTACAAGTCAGAAGACAAAACTGACGAGTAAGACAATGGTGCTCAAGTTGGTCAAACGGTCTAAAAAGGTGCAAGTTAAATCTTTTTTTCTTCACAGTGTTAGTTGTCGTCAGATAATACAAAATCCAGATGTGTTTATAACAAAAATATAACATTCCTTGTCATTTTGTCCTTGTGAAAATCTTTGTTTAGGACAGGTTTAGGTCTCAGGGGTATTCCAGGAAGCTGGATTGTCAGCTCACCTAAGTTTAATGTTTTGAATCTGAATTTGTTTAACTAAACTGGAATATATTAGGTATCAATTAGTCACAAGTATTGATTATTGCCATTTATCAACACATGTTCAGAGAAGCTGTTGCATGCTATTTTAGAAGCGACCTGGCTAACTGAGCAACCCTGCCTGGTGCGACGCCCCCACCTGGACTCTAGTGTCTGGAAGGCAGGCGTCTGACTGATGGACATTGTAGACACAACCCAAGCTGACATCCCTGCACTTTCCCATCAATAGTGAGCTGTAGATTTTAGATTTTTGGTTCATGTCTGACCCGTGAACAAGTGGACACTTTGGGCAATAAACTCAATTGAGTGGAGAGGAGTTCAGAGGAGTTGATGAGCAACAGGTTAAAATCACCCGTCCCCACACGGGGGGGAGCCCTTGTCATGACAACACATATTCCATCTGCTCCTGGCTTGCACCATCTTGCCATCTCTGCAAATAAAGTTGTTTGCTGGCAACATCATCGCCTGTGTCGGAGATCCCTGGAAAAGCCACTTGGGTGGCGTGTGGCAGAGGGAACTGCCACAATTATATTTTGTTATAATTTTGGATCACATGTACATTGTTAATTAGATATTTATTTTTTTTTTTACAAAGTAGTTTGAACTACTTTTTCTAAATAGCTTTAGTTTCTCCCTAGCGAAGCTGCTGTAGTTCAACTTCTTCCAGTGTGAAGTAATTGGTAGCTTGCAAAGCAAGAGTTACTACAGTTCTATTAGCATACATCCAACCCACGTAAGCGGAAGTACTGAAATTTCACGTGACTCGCTTCAGCCAATCGGGATGAAGCAGCATAGCCTATATAACCCCGAAGGTCCGCCATTTTGTCCTCTGAAACCAATTCAGCAAGACTGATGGGGGTCCAGTGGGGTATACACGCCTCCTTCATAAAACTGTTGTGACAAAGCTACAGTAATTCTCATTCTATGTCAGGAGGCTCCACCCCAGGGGCTACGCTTCTATTGGTGTACCGGGGCGGAGACCAACCCAATACTATACTCCCTGCTGGACCCGAACACGCCTCAAGTGCGTCATGATCCAGGGTGAAGGCTGACCGCGACCGTGGCAATTGTGCTCAACAAAGGCCAATGGGAAGCGACGGCGCACCCCAACACCATACACCCTGTATACACAGAGAAAGAGCCACTCGGCACAGGCAGTATGTCAGAGCATCCGAGTAGCCCATGACACAGAAAATTACACTCGGCCGCAATGCCAAGCACAGACTGGGAAACAGACCCTGTGGAAACATGGCACAGGTAAAAACGGACAAACGACAGCGACGACCAAGACGCTGCCGTACAAATGTCCTAAAAACCCCTAAAAAGGGCAGTCGAGATTGCCACACCTCGAGTAGAGTGGGCCCGGAGAACAGTCAGTGCATCCCGACCCGCCGACTCATAAGCCATCACGATATAATCGCATAGCCAAAGAGAAAGGCGCTGTGCAGAAAGCGGCCGGCCAATCGCAGCCGCTCCATGGCACACAAACAACTGTTGTTGGTCCACGTAGCACGCCAGCGAGCGCACGGGACACAGACAGTGAAGTCGCTCCTCCCGCACATCCTGGTGAGGAGGAGGAAAATAGGCATCAAGGGAGCATCCTACCCCGGGGAGGGGTTGTCTCTCCTGTGGAGAGAGAACCACAGGGGACACTGAGCAGTCTTTCGACGCAAATAGGTCCTCCCGTGCTTTCCCGAATAGTCTCCACAGCTAGAGCACTATATCCCAGTGGAGGTACCACTCTGCATCACGGGCCATGACATGGGGTCTGCCCCCACATTCAGGTGTGGTTCACCGACAGAGAGCGAAGCCACAGCAGCGCCCGTTTCCACAGCCTCTCAGCTGTGTAATGGAGCACTGGTGACTTCATACCCCCTTGGCGGTTGATGTAAGCTACCATAGTCCAGGGTTGTCTGACCTGATCTGCACCTCATGGCCCCCGTACCAGGTGTTTGAAGTGCTTCAGGACCAGTAACACAGTTTCCAGCTCATGGAGGTTGATGTGTCGTGTGGAGGGAGGCCACACGACCATCTGACCATGACAGGTCCCGTCCCATCTCGTCAGGGAGGTATCCATGAAAACCTGTGCATAAAAGTAGACTCAGACGCATACCCTGTGTGAGGGTCTGGGGATCTCTCCAGTAGGCCAGATCCCTGTCGAGGGATTGTGGCACAACCAACAACTGCAGTCGGTGGCGCACCAGGTTCAACCGGAGCCCTCCAAACCATCGTTGGATACTGCGCATGTGTAGGAGGCCCAATGGCACTACCGCGTGAGCTGCTGCCAGCAACCCGAGCAGCTTCATAATGGTCAGTGCCGTCACTGGGTGGCCCACGCGAACACGCCCGAGGACACTTGCACGGTGTCTAACTGGCTGTAACATTAGTCTCCTGGTCTACAGCATCATGAGCGGGCAACGCCATAGGAGAGGGCTGAGGTCCAGCTTTGCAGTGGGCAGCGCTAGAGCCGCTCTACAACCCTCACACCGCGCATGCCCAGAGTGAGTCTGTCGTGGCAGAGGTAGGAGGCGATAAACCTTTATCCCTTTCATTAAAGAAGGACTCGACACTCCTTCTATATGGGAAGCTGCTTGCTTCAATGTATGCTTATTATAAAAGCGTAGGCCCGAGGAGGGCCCAGAACTCCCCGTGTGTGTGGGGAAGTCTGGGGCCGCTTGCTCTGTTATACGACCAGGGCACCGTGGACACGAAACGGCAGATACGGCTGTAACACTCATTCTGGCGGTTGCCATGGGGCGGGGACGGGGAGCCGTGCTCTTCCCTGCCAACAGCAGGTGTAAGGGGTCTTCTGTCCTCTCTCTTTCTGAAGCGCTCGGTGGTTTCGGTGAGAGCGCCCCCGATCAGCCCCATCTCCGAGATGGCCGCGTAAATCAGCGCCGCTTTCTTAGACTGGTGGTGGTGGTCAGGGAGAGCCAGAGATGTCTCTGGGTAACCACAGACAGCGCTGCGACACAGCCCTCGCATGCGGCCTGCACCTGGGAAAGGTGGAGAATGGCGGCGGAAGCCTTAGACACCTCCTCTGCCTCGGAAGCCGTCAGCGCCTCTCTGCCGGTGGTCAAGTGAGAGATCGAGGTCGCCAGCATCACCGCGTTCGATGTCGCCACCGCAGCTTGAGTTGCCAGGACATATGTCTCGTCAGCCAGCAGGGCAGTGAATCTATCCTTCGCCGACGGCAGCAGTGGATTCTTGGATGCCCGAGAACCCACCGAGGTCGGGGCAAAGTGATGGGCCGGCGTCTCCTTGAGACGTGGTGTGCCTGTCCTCTGAGCCTCAAGTCCCACTACGTTCCGTGTGAAGGGGTTGTAGGATGAGACCGGAGCGCAGGCCCCGCCAGGGGCAGCCCAGGAACCCTGGTAGTAGCGGTCAAGAGAGATCATGGCAGGAATCACAAGACTCCACCACGGCTCCTGACGCGCATACTCTCCCCCCACCATCAAATCCACCTCTGTGGCCAATGGTGGTGGGGGTATGGAAATACCCAGGCACCCCGCAGCAGAGGTGAGGAGGCTGTGGAAGTCCAACCGGAGGGATCGGACCAACGGCTCACCGCAGGCGGAGCGGGCCGACACTAGGGAGCTAGTCGCCGGGAGGGAAGGTGACATACCCGGGCGGAGAGAAGGCTGGGAGAAGATGTCCCCTTGGTCCACGCTGAGGGCATCTTTGTTGTCCAGTTGGGGGAAAGGAACAGAGACGGCCTCTTCCTCGAACATCTGCTGTGGGAGTAGCACGACCCCGCCAGCCCGTCTTAGAAAAGTCGTTGTTGGCGTCGTGACCACTCTCAAGATGCAGGGGAAGCGTGCTTGACCCGGCAACGGAAATCTTGACATTGGAGTCGTCTTCGATGAGCGATGAACGAATTCAGTCGCAGCTGAATTGGAAAAGAGGACAAAATGGCCGACCTTCGGTGTTATATAGGCTATGCCGCTCCATCCTGATTGGCTGACGCGAGTCACGTGATGAATTTCAGAACTTCCGCTTGTGGGTTGGACGTATACCAACCCAGCCTCCTGACATGAATGCTTTCAAAGTAAGAGTGAATAAGTTAGTGTAGCCAGCAAATGTTTTATTCTTGTCATAATATTTATCCTTGCCACCTAAAAATGTTATAACAAAAAGATAGATAAATACGTTAAAATTAAGCAAGACCCACCTCATCTAAAAAATATGTGCATAAAAACAACAATAATAACACTATATACAGTATAGCGGCTATACTGTATATAGTGTTATTATTATTATTATTATTATTATTATTATTATTATTAATAATAATAATAATAATAATAATTATTATTATTATTCATAAATATTATTATTATTATTTATTAATAATAATAATAATAATAA